>JBAMJR010000180.1:4422500-4725000 GCA_038501785.1 Myoxocephalus aenaeus
GGGCTCCATTGTCATGACGTTAAAATGGCGCTGAGAGAGACGGGCAGACGAGAATACAAGCGAAGAGAACGAGAACACGCGAGACGAGAACGAGAGACTAGCTGTGAACGCGCACCCGGGGCCTGGCCCCGCAGAAGTCCTTTTTAGGGCGCGGATTGGATAAATGATATGTCCATCATTTATATCTTTAATCAGTGATTGGCTAAACTGCGTATTAGACCCGACTTTCTTTGGCCAAACGCTTCGTGGCCCCAGCATGTGCACGAGCATTAGAGACCAGCAGAGAAGTGCATGAGCAGCTCAGAGCAGAGAGGACGAGCAGGAAAAGCAGATATTTAGCGCAGATATCCTATTTTACAAATATTACTGGGTACATTCCATAGCTCAAACACATAAATATTGACAATTAGTATAAGTTATTAATATTTTTATAAATTTTTTATAATTAAAATTATAAATAATGTTTTTTTTTTTCTGGCTCAAGGTGGGTGGGGCCAGGCCCCGCGGCCCTCTATTGGCCGGCCGCCACTGCTCGCTGGGAAACAGATTTTTGAGTTTGGCTACACCAGTGATTGTCAACCACTGTGCCGCAGCACACCAGTGTGCCGTGAGAGATCGTCAGGTGTGCCGTGGGAAAATGTTTCACTTAATTGGTCCAAAAAAATATTATTTAGTTGCCGCAAATTATTTTTCATTGTTGAGCGTCTGAGCTGCAATATAGTGGCTGGCAGAGTAATATAGAACAGGTCTGCACCTTGTTCTGCTATTAAACAAACTAAACAGCCGTATGTTATTGATCTTATCTACACAGCATGTCATTTCTGGGTCGCATCTACAACTCTGCTCTGTGTCGCGATGCGCTGCACTCAGGTGAGACACAGCGGAGAGAGAGAGAGAGAGAGCGGCGAAAAATATGTCGCGTGCTTTTCACAATGGGATTTGCTGCTGAAGCTATCAGTATTTTAACCTATGAGCTCTCACTGTTAAAGCCTAACAGTTCATGTATTTGCAGGTCAAGACAAACAGCCTGGAGCTCATCAATGACGTTTCTGACTCAGAGAGGCTCTGGAAATATTCTTCCAAAAGCCTGAAAAACACACTGCAGTGATAAAGCCTGCTCACTTTGTGGTCGTCATTAAAATAAATGAACACCATGTTTCCTTTAAGTCAGTATTTATCAAACTGGGAGGTATTTATTACAGGTGTGGCGCAAGAGGAAATACTGGCTTTAAATGTTCACAGTCCGCCGTTAACAGGTTACGGTGCGCATGCGCCGATTCTTGGCATTTCGCCAAAAGCCGATCTTTATGAGATCTCGGTGAGGTCGGCTTTCTGCTGTTGTGTCTCTCATCATGGAGCATGAATTGAGAGTAGTATCAAATCTACAACCCCGTTTTAAAAAGATGTGTAGAGGAAAGCAGCTCACTGCAGCCACTAATACTGATACAACCTGATGCTCACTCATCTGCACTCATTTCGTTTTGTTTTGCAATAGCTTATTGTTTTCCACAATACGATATTTAGTAGTAACTAAATATTAGTTCTTTTTTGCATAACTTTATTTTCATTTTTCTAACAAAGTGATAACACTTCTTTTTTTGTCTGATGGAGCAATCTGGTTTACTTGAAACACTGAATACTCTTCCATGCCAGTAGGTAGCGCAATAATGAGCTACCATATATGCTGTGTTATGCTACAATGTGACATTTTGTAACTTTTTGGGTTGTTGGTGTGCCGCGGGATTTTTTTATTGTAGAAAATGTGCCGCGGCTCAAAAAAGGTTGAAAAACACTGGGCTACACGTCCACATGCAAGCGATGTCACATTAAAAGACGTTAACGCAGTGTGTTTTGGAGACAGCTAACTTAAAAGAGCATTTTAACATTTTGGGAAAAACACTTATGTGTTTTTTCTTGCTGAAAGTAATATGAAGATAAGCTCTGACCAACGGTAACGCGATCAGCCTCCCTGCACCGCTGAAGCTCACTAATTAACACGTTACACGGCATGTGTTTAATCCGCACAAAAAGGGAAGTTTGAAAACGACAATTTGGCATTTAGCGCGAGGTGTCTCTCCAATTCTTTTGTTATTCTTGCCAGCTTTTTTTTTTTGTCACAGGACTTCTCTCCCGAGCCTTCATTATGTGTCATCCGGTAGGGGAGTTGTTATAACAACTGCAACAACAACAAAGGCCTCATATAACATCTCTGCTGATTAATCACATTTTTTATAGTCCAACGTTGACTTGCCACCAAAGAGGCGATTAGCAAGGCTATTTTGGGAGGTAGGGAAGTCGGAGGAGAATACAGCATTCATTTAAAAAAAAGAAAGACAAAAAAAACATGTAGCACTTCTTGGAAGCAGATGTTGTCTCCATGTAAAAGAGAAAACAAATATAGAAAAATAAAGCCAAATAAAACAGTGATCAAGAACCACAAATGCCATGTTGACTCAATGAATACATAATTTCCTACATCCAATGGTCCAAACACCAACCAAATGAAGCGATTCCAGTGAACTTGATTAACAAGGGACGGTGCAGCCAAGGGCAGTTAATCTATCAGAGAGACGTTGCTGTGTGGATGGAGGAAAGAAGGCCTTCCAATTCTTCAATATGTTTCACTTTGTTCCAACTAGCTGAGCTACAGCCAGCCAGTCAGGCATATTGTGAAAATCAGAGCCATGCAAAAGAGATTTTTTAAAGTTTTTTTTAATAGGAATCCCACTTCCTCCGGAAGAAAAGGTCATGCCACTGTCGGTTAGTTCTGGGTGTGTCCTTCCCTTTTGCTCTCGCTCTCTCTTTCACACACACACAAGAGCCGCTATCTCACTGTTGTTGTTTCTGGTAAAAGCTTGAATCTCCTCACTTGCACTCCTGATAAAAGTGGAAAATACACCATCTAGTGGTAAACTACATGCATCACAATATTATCGTCCTTTAAAAGCAATCTGTCCTTTTTTTAAACTGTATTAAAAGGAGCAACACATGTAATTTTAGCGATGTATGTATTTCCCTATTGTAAACTAAAAGTATGGGCTGTAATTGACCTGAATTATGTGTGACAAGCTGAGACTATGAAGAGAAATTCTCACAACATATTCTCATTCAAGCATTTATTGCAAACTGCTGTTTAGTTAGGTGCAGCACACACTGTACTTCTCCGGATCTGATCCAGGATATAAGCCTCAGTGCTGCTTGGGTTCAACTGTGTCCTGTTCACTGCATGAACATCCGTGCCACACACGCACAGTGTTGGTCACGCACATATAACACAAAAAGGAAGAGCTGCAGCGTAATGTTCCTTTAAAACCCCAAATCCAGCCCTTCGTCACAGTCTTTAAATACCGATGATCATGATCATGATCACCACTGAAGCTTTCGTCCCTCTTCTCTATTACTTCGTGTGGAAGTCTCAATGGGGTCATACTTTGAAACCAGCTTGTCTTTTTGTGAGCTGCCTTCTCCACTTCTTAGTCCATTGCTAAAGGAGTCCATGTTGTCCACCAAGTGTCTTCTCATTTTTAGCCAGGTCTTTCAGATCTGGAAAAGACAACACAAAGAGATTATTAAGGACTCCAAATGCCCTCCAAAAAAAAAACGGTGGAATAATTTGCAGGTGGAGTTTACAAGAACCATAATGCTAATTTGACATATTTAGGAGAGGAAAAATCTGTTGGCTGGAAACAGATTTCCACAGATACCACTTCAAACTTGGGGCTTAGACCATGTTCAATAAATGTCTATGAAATTGGCCCAAAGAACAACATTCTTTCCAATACTCACACTTGAGCACCGCCGTGTTGACGTGATTATAACCCCTGTCGGGGTTCCTGCCCAGGTCAATGTAGAAGTAGAACTTCAGCTCCTGAGGATACTCAGAGTGAGACAGGTTCTGAACCAGGGGGATAAACCGATTGGACATTGGCCCCTCTGCCAGAACCTGGTGCATCATGTATGTGCACCAATCATCCTGCAGGAAGTCAGGGGTGATAAGCAGAGCCCTTAGGTGGCTGTCCTGCACAGCCTGGCATAACTCTGTGGAAATTGCACCCCCTGGGCAGGAGTCCCTCTGCATCAGAAAGCACCTCAGGCTCCGGGGCGATGCCTCCAGGAAGGAGACCAGGCGTACAGCCTCTTGAATGTCACGGTGCACAGAGCTGTGGCACACGAGCACGTCATACTTTCGGCTCCATCGCAGCAGCGAGCTCAGAGCAGACTGTGTAGGTGTTGGAGGGGTTGTCCCCGGTGACGATGATGTAGATGAGGGTGATGGGGACATGCTGCTGACAGAAGAACTTTGTGTCACCTTTGCCTCTTGTTCACGTTGTGCTGATGAAGATACTTTTGATTTCCAGAGTTTCTGGATCCAATCTGAAAGGAGAAAGACAAACTGTGGATACCTCTGACTTGATTGTAGCCGACATGTTGATATCTATCAACCCTTCCTTGTCCACTAATGAATCCGAAAAGGATATGAAAGTATGAACAATACATATAACAGAGTAAGTATTCAAATGGATGAAGATAAGGTTTCAGAAATTAACTTACTAGGCATGTTGTTAACATCATCTTGTCTGTTCAACACCTCCAAAATCCTTTCTGTAAAAAAAGGTTGAATGATCTTGAGCTTCTCTGCGCCATTCATAGATATATAAAGAAGGTAGCTGAACAAAACACTGTTGCAACAATGTGACACCATCCGATGACTGTAACAGAATGTAACAAAGAAGTGAAAATGTTGTTGAGTGTCACTGGCGTCACCAGAAACAAAGAGGAAGTTGGTAACTGCCAAAAGAGACGCCTCAATATTTAAAATGCAAAGTGTCTTAAATGTTATGCTTCAGTGAGCAGGCAGTTACACATTTGTTAAAAGCATGTGTATGGACAAGACAAAATACTCATTTAGTAAACCTGATTTTGAACAGAAACGACATTTCATAGGCAGGGATGAGACTACTCTCTCATCTGGATGGTTGCATTGTTTTATTGAGAAGAAATAAGAGGAAGGACAATATGAACCGTTGAAATCCACAACCACCAATATGTTAATGTCAAATCATGCGGCCATTCAATGTCACAGTTATTGTGTTAAGTATCGTCTGTATTGTGTCTGTGTTGTACTTCTCATTATCTTGACCAGGTTATTCCTTTCAGTTGTGTAGAAATAGATACAAATGATGTCATACAAACATAACTTAAGACATTTGAAGCTGCCATTATTATTATAATAATAAGTGAAGTACTCATTGAACTGTTTATATGTTTGATGGAGCTACACAGAGGTGGAGTATAAGTCCAGTTCTTCTGGGTGGCAGCACAAGAAGGGCTGAAAAGGAATGAGTTGATCATCTTGCATAAATGGCCTTAGAAAATGAAATGGCTGTACCAAGACCACTTGGCAGAGGGAAAAGCAGTGATTACAAAGAAAGGAATAGAGGTGGCATGAAGACAAAAACGGAAGGAGGTATCACAAAATACAGAAAGCCGTGTAGCAAAACAGCAGTACATCACCTTTAAAATAGAGTTTACAAAGTGCTTTGACAAAGCAGGAGAAGTAAAGCAAGAAAACAACAGAAAAACACCCAAAAAAGAAAGACAAACTAGAGTTAAACCCTGATAAAACAGTACAATAGATAAAACAATAAAACCAATCGATATCATGAAAATAAACTAAGAAATAAAATAAACATTATCAAGCAGTAAAAAGGAAAAAGGAACAGATGGGAGGGGCTGAACTAAGATTGTGCTGGAGAAACATGAACAGTGTGGTAACTGTGGAGTTAAAAGAACATGTTTAACATATTGAATTGCACTGCAACTTGTGTGAAGCAGAAAGACAAATGTTGCATGATACAATCAGAGAGGCTGGACAGGAATGGGATAATGGGATCTGGTTGAAATTCTGGGAGCAGAAGGAGTATGAGAAGTACGTTTTTCCTTTTTATACACGACGATGTGTCGTTACACCCTCCTGGTCTGTAGGCGGCGGTGTGAACTTCAAGCTGTCTGCGAGCCGCCGTCTAAATCAAGAGAAGAAGAAAAAGTAGCGACTCGTCATTTCCGGGTTTCGCGTCTGACGTGTCTAAAACAGTTTTGCTCTGGTGGCGGATTTTACCCGTGAGGGATTTAACATCAATTCGACTAATATTTTGGTGAGATTAAATAGTCTGACGAGTATGTACGACGGCTCTAAATGCTCGCAGACCCCTTCGTGTGTCGCAGGGCTTCTGTTTCATCCGTTTCTCTCTCTCCGTGTACGTTTATTTCTCTCTAGATCCTCGGTGTCAAGATGCTAGATTTCTTCACCATCTTCAGCAAAGGAGGGATCGTGTTGTGGTGTTTTCAGGGAGCCGGGGTCACTGAATCCTTCGCCGGGCCTGTCAACGCCTTGATCCGCTCCGTAATCCTTCAGGTGGGACATAGTGACAGAAACAAAAGCCTTTGAACAGACAGTCCTGTCTGTGTTTGACTAATTCTCCCTGTGGCTCGGGAAGCTAATGCTAACGCTGAAAGGTAACCGTTAGCGTATTGCGTAACGGCAGCGTTCTAAACCGCTGTGAATATCCTCGACATCACGTTGTTACGCGCTGTGAGCAACATTTTTTGCTATAGTGACTTCTTTCACCTTGCTATGGAGACTCATTTTGGGCCAGCTGTAAAGCGTTAGCGGCCACGCAATGTGTGTGTGTGTAGCTGCTGTTGACAGGTCAACTCAACTGTGTGTGTGTGTGTGTGTGTGTGTGTGTGTGTGTGTGTGTGTTTACAGGAGCGGAGTGGGAACAATTCATATACTCACGAGGCCCTGAGTCTGAAATACAAACTCGACAATGAGTTCGAGTTGATTTTTGTGGTAAGTCCCACAAGTCGTTCGCTTACAATCCAGCATAACAGAGTTGTGTTCTGGTGCTTTAAAGGTTGACCACTGTTCCCTTACCCCTTGTCTCCGTCCAGGTGGGTTTTCAAAAGATCCTGACGCTGACCTACGTGGACAAGTTCATAGATGACGTGCAGCTCCATTTTA
This sequence comes from Myoxocephalus aenaeus, assembly GCA_038501785.1. Lineage (NCBI taxonomy): Eukaryota > Metazoa > Chordata > Actinopteri > Perciformes > Cottidae > Myoxocephalus > Myoxocephalus aenaeus. Next base: position 4,429,525 of record JBAMJR010000180.1, read on the forward strand.
GGGATCGTTATAAGAATGAGCTGGAGCAAAAGGGGGCTTTGAAGCTAATCAACAACAGCTTTGCATTTGGGGATGACTTCCAGATACTTCTCAGGTAAAGAGAAAGGATTTCCTGTAATGAAGAACTTCAACTCAAGGGGTCATGGTGCCCCTTCTACATGTATCATATAGAATTACTTTAACAAGATTTTAAGGATGCTTCGTTAACCAGATCGATTTGTGTCCTGCCCTAAAATGTTTACCTGAAGGGAGGCGGAGGACGGCAGCAAAGCTCGGAGCCCTGCCTCCATGCGGACCTTTAAGGAGTCCGAGAAATCCCAAAAAACTGTGAAGTCGATGATCGAGACCAAGGGTGGGGAAAAGGTCAAGGAACAAGGTGGCAAGAAGAATAAAAATAACAAAAAGGAGGGTAGGTGCTGTTGGTAGAGGTTCTTCTCAAATATCTCCTACCAAATGGCCGCTGTGACATTATTTTTGTTTCAATCCCGACTTGATTTGATGTTCCAATCTTTTCCAGCTCCTGCAGCTGAGCCCGTCAAAGTGGATCAAGGCAAGGCCCCATCCTCTGGGCAAAAGGTGGTTGAGAACGGCACCCTGGGCTTTACAGACATACAGAAGAAGCGAGAGGAATTCTTTCGCAAGCACACGGCGGTACCCACTGAAAAAGCCACGTAAGAGAAAACGCATTCATGAATGTCAAGCAAGTTATGTTTATATTTGTACACAGGTGGAGTTTGGTTAACTTAGCTGACTCTCCAACAGCAGAGGAGAATGGGCGTGCACAGAGTGATTTGTATCCAGTCAGAGAAAGTCTCATTTCAGTGATATGCAATTTATTCATGTCTAAATAAATAAATACCATCAATAAGCATTAAAATGCTTTAAAAAATGATATATATTTAATAACTAGGAGGTGTCAGTTGCCCAGTGTAAAACATGTCTAATTGCTTGTTTCTGATTGTTTCATTCTGCTTTTCTGTCATCCTACTCACAGTAAGTCCCCGAAACCTCAGAAGCCGAGGGAGAAGCAAAGGCGCGTTTGGGACATGGGCGGTAACAGCACCAAGGGGCTGGACCACAGCGTCAGGAATGGAGATGATTCCCTAAATGGTAGCGGACAGAACCAGGAAGCACAATTTGACCCGGTATGTACCCGCTCCACCCAAAGTGTTTTCTAGAAAAAAGAAGAAGAAAAAAAAGAAACATGCACTTTATTAATCCCCTTGGGGAAATTCTTCTCTGCATTTGACCCATCCCTGGATAGGGAGCAGTGGGCTGCCCTGTGAGGCGCCCGGGGAGCAGTTAAGGGTTCAGTGTCTTGCTCAGGGACACGTGAGCTATGGGGGGACTGGGGATCGAACCGGCTACCTTGTGGTTGCGGGACGACCACTCATCCCCCTGAGCTAGTTAAAAAGAAATTTGTATTCGGTACAACAATAATGTTAAAATACATTAATAAAAGAAGAAAAATATATAAAAGCCCTCAATGGCCTGGTTGTGTTTCAGGGGATGCAGCTAAACTCCATGAAGGGTGACCTGCAGTCTGTGGACTACGAGTCCAGTGAGGATGAGGAGATGGAGATGGAGGAGGAAGAGGAGAGAGTGGTTGTCAGTGAAAAAAGCAAGATAAGGTAAGAGAGTACTCGAATGGTACACTGTTGTTTCTGGCTATATTATTATATATTTAAACTTGACAGATTTTGCTTTACGTGTCAAATTTAATTTATAATAATACTTAGATTTTATATAGTGCTTTTCTGAATACTCAAAGACGCTTTACATAGGAATCATTCACCCACTGATGAGAGGAGCTACCGTGCAAGGTGCCACATCAGGACTATCTAACATGCATACACCGTAGGCGCAGCTACGGGAGCAATTTAGGGTTAAGTGTCTTGCTCAAGGACACGTCGACATGGGCTAGCGGAGCTGGGGATCGAACCGCCGATCCTCTGATTGAAGGACGACCCTGCTCACCACTGAGCCACAGCTAATTTGCACATTGACCTTTTTGTTTCTTGATTTCAGCCCCAAAAAAGGTGGCGGTTTTGGGGGCATGTTTGGGATGCTGAAGGGCCTGGTGGGCTCCAAGAGCCTGAGCCGGGAGGACATGGAGTCAGTACTGGAGAAGATGAAGGACCACCTCATCGGTACGATGGCACCGCACACTCTCACCCACTCTTTGTTTTTTCCGCAATGCACTCTCTGCTATTCCTCCTTCTCCTTCTTTGTGTCCCACAGCAAAGAATGTAGCAGCCGAAATCGCCTACCAGCTCTGTGACTCTGTAGCCAAAAAACTGGAGGGCAAAGTCATGGGCACATTCACCAGTAAGTACGCTTAACCATACCCACAAGCCCCGCCCACTTTCTTCAATACGTTGTTCATTTGGTCCGAGGATTAGCTTCACTGCAATGTGCATCTTCTCTGCCTTCACTTCTTCTACTCGGAGAGCACCAGTCTACATGCTGGATAATTAATATGATTACAGTAATGAGCTTTCACTGTCTGTGATTATCGAAATAAATTGATTAAAAGAGGATCTTCCCCTCCGCTTCTTTTACACAGGATGCAATTTACAATGTTGCTCAGGCCAATATTTTGTACTTGTTGGAAGACCAAGTGAATATTTTACCTTGTAGCTGATTCAAGAATGTAATTATCATATTGATAGTATTTGGGTCTTTCCCCTTTCTGGGGCGCTTGCCCTCGTCCAAAAGCACAATATAGTAGCTCTAATGATGTCTTTGTAACTATATGAGATGATTGGTGTCAGTGAATAGCAGTATGACTGCATGATTCAGGGAGAACTTAACATATTGTGTGTCTGTGTGTAGCTGTGGCCTCAACAGTAAAGCTGGCCCTGCAGGACTCCCTGGTGCAGATCCTGCAGCCCAAGCGTAGGGTGGATATTCTGAGAGATGTCATGGAGGCCCAGAAGCAACGACAGCCTTTCGTCATTACTTTTTGCGGCGTCAACGGGGTTGGAAAGTCCACCAACCTGGCCAAGGTGAGCCGTCATTGTCGAAAGGGTAACAACATGTGCTCTAAACGGATGTATGTGCCTCCGTGTTCCTGTGGTTTGCTCACCATTTACCCACGCGGGAATTTCTGTGTGTTTGGCCTCGTTTTGTGAGAGTTTGTGGTCGTGTATAGCTAACAGTGTTTCCCCCACCTGAAGAAACCCCCCGCCTCCCTGTAATTTTCTCGACAGTGCCAGATCCAAGTCGTCATTTAAGTTTCTCTTTCCTATAGAACCGGTCTACACCTTGTTCTGTTATTAAACAAACTAAACGGCCGTATTTTATTGATCTTATCTACACACAGCTTGTCATTTCGGTCTCTAAATGGTCGCGTTAACACTTCTCCTTTGCTCTGCGTGGCGCACAGCAGAGTTCCCCCCTGATGCGCACAAACACGTGCGCGCGCACAGACAGGTGAGCGCTGAGCACACAGCAGCGGACAGAGAGCGTCGAAAAATATGTCGCGTGAAAAGCAGACCTATATATGCGTTTTAAACGCTCCCAGGATGAAGATGGCAACAGCAGCTCTCATGTGAGGAACACCGGAGTAGCTCTCTGAACACAGTGCAGCTCTCTTGCTCCAGGTGAAAGAGACAAAGTGCTCGTGTCAACAATGAGCTGCTGGCTTCACATATTACAAAGTACACGGACATAAAACTAAGTCATTAATAAATACATGGAGAAAAGCCTGTCCTTTCGGGTAAATGTTTACGTTATGCCGTTAACAGGTTACGCTTGCGCATAGCGACTCGCCGACTTTTGGCTCTTTGCCAGAAGTCTCCGTGACGTCCTTTCTGCTGCTGCGTGTCTCAAAACAGAAAACAGATCTCAGATCAACGTTGAGATTGAATTGTATCAAATCTATAACCCCGTTTATAAAAGATGTGTAGAGGCTCACTGCTCCACTAATACTGATGCAACCTGATGCTCACATATCTGCACTCATTCTGTTTTGTTTGGCAAAAAAAAAAATAGCTTATTGTTTTCCACAATGAGCTATTTAGTAGTAACTAAATATTAGTTATTTTTTGCACAGATATAACTTTATTTTCATTGTTCTAAGTGAAAAATGTCTGATGGAGCAATCTGATTTACTGCACTTTTCTTTATTCTGTTATTTCTAAAAGCACAGATAGAGTCACAAAATGAAGTTATTTACAGAAAAAGTTTGAGAACCACTACTTTAAGTGTTTGTGTTGGTGTCGTCGCCCCCGCCGCCCCCGCCGCCCCCCCCCCTGAAGCTGTAAACCTAGGGGAAACACTGGCTAGTGTATAATGTTTAGTTTTATCTCTGTCAGTAGGACATGGATTCACAGTGGGTTTAAAGGACGTGCACAGAGAGGCTCTTCAGAGTAAAGTGTACTCAAAATTACATTCTAATCCTTTAGTAAATAAATCTGTATTTGAAACGTAATTGTTTGACTATTAAGCATATATAGTTAAACCAGCGCACCTGTACAGCTTTTATAAGATGGATCCTTCAGTTCAGCACTTGACCTAAATGTTGGTGAAAAAAGTTTTCATTTACCAAATTTAGTTAAGGGTTTGAGGGGTGAGTTTATTAAAATGTCCAATTAAAGTGGTAATCTTTAAGCTTTCAGTCCTGGTTGATTTAGAATTCCTTTTTGAGTGAAAACAAATAAATTGTGTTTCTAAACATGCTATTTTTTTCAGAATAGTGTGCATAGCTCCATCTTTTGTGTGTATTTAATGGAGAAATATCTGTCTGTCTTGCTCCAGATCTCTTTCTGGCTGATAGAGAACGGTTTCACGGTGCTGATCGCCGCCTGTGACACGTTCCGCGCCGGAGCCGTGGAGCAGCTCCGCACTCATCAGCGTCGCCTGAACTCTCTGCATCCCCCAGAGCACCACGAGGGGCGCCCGGTAGTCCAGCTCTATGAGAAGGGCTACGGGAAGGATGCTGCTGGAATTGCCATGGAGGCCATTGCCTACGGTACAATACTTTCTTTCCCGTTGAGTAATTCTTATGTGTGAAGCTGTGGTTCTTTGCAGAATCCACTTTCCATGAATGATTAATATCACCCATATGGTAAAATCACACGGACACCATCTGCGTTTCATCCACACAGCCCGCAACCAGGCCTTCGACGTGGTGCTGGTGGACACCGCTGGGCGTATGCAGGACAACGCTCCCCTTATGACAGCCCTGGCCAAACTTATAGCGGTCAACATGCCCGACCTAGTTCTGTTTGTTGGAGAGGCTCTGGTGGGCAACGAGGCCGTGGACCAGCTGGTAAGACGGATCACACATTCACACTTTAGCTGTTCAAACACACAAGATGTACTCAGAGGAAACAGATGACCGACACTGAGGAGAAAGTCAGTGTGATTGTGAGTGCTTCAAATCCCTTAACCCACAGTATATATAAATATGTGACCACCTGCTAGACAATGATACTGATGGATTTGTTATTCTTAAACTCTCCAGCAGAGGTCAGTGTTCTCCTGTTGCATTTAAGTCATTGTGAACAGATGCAAGTTCTTCTGCACTCAGTGAGATGGAAAGCAGAGTGCCATACATATTAACTAGAGTGTCATAGGTTTTTCCCATGAATGACTTTCATGTCCTCGTCTCCTCAGGTGAAGTTCAATCAGGCTCTGGCAGACCACTCCATGTCTGAGAAGCCTCGCCTCATCGATGGAATTGTTCTCACTAAGTTTGACACCATCGACGACAAGGTATCTTGCGTACATTCCTATCCAGCCTTTAATCATGCGAAGGAACCTTTTGTTGCGGTAGATGTTTGTGTGTGTGGCTGTCTTTCATCGACGTATAATTTGCTGCCGGAAAAGTCGGGAGCACTCATGCGTCATCCGTCCTCCTCCACCACAGGTCGGCGCTGCCATCTCCATGACTTACATCACAGGACAGCCCATCGTGTTCGTGGGCACCGGGCAGACCTACAACGACCTGAAAAGCCTCAACGCCCGCGCCGTGGTCAGCGCCCTGATGAAGGCTTGAGTGACTGCATGTTCTGCCGTTTTTCATTCATCGCCACAACAAAGCCAACGATACCTTTCTGCCACGCCGCTGCGAGATGGTCCGGCCCCCGCTAACCTGCCTTTTCCTCCTCATCCCGCCCCGCCCCTCTCTACTTTGCGTCAAATGAAAAGAAAAGAACGCGTGCCATGCACAGGACTTTATTCTCCCGGTAAAGAACAAGTGTGCACCTTGAAAGACGAAACATTTTTGCAACAAAAAAAAAAAAGCCAGAGGGGCCTCCCCTTGAATCATGTCTAAACTTCTAGGCCTGCATTGAAAGTACCTCAGACCAGTCACATCCAGATGACATTTTAGCTGACTAAATGGACCTAGGCTGTAAACATCATCAGTTTATTGGTGTACACAGTAAAGACTTAAAACTCCGGGCCTGGCATTTTGTCAGTTAGTTTTCCCCTCTTCATGTAAATGAGGTCAGGTGGTGAAGGCTTGCTGGATGTGACATTTCAGCAGCTGTCTGCCTCTGAGGAAAGCTTAGTGACCATAGTGCCTATTTGTCTCCTCGTCTTCTTAGTTAACACGTTCACTACATGGGTGGTTATCCATCAAGAGTATCATGGCAGTTCAGGTCAAAAACAAACTGTCTAAATCCGTTTACAACATATCGGGCATGGATATCGGCGCTTAAGTTAATGTACCGTCAAATGAAAAGGATCTCTAACAACGGTGGTACACTAGTTCTGGATTAATTGATCTACGGGCGTCATCGCCCAGAGCTCCCTGCCTACCTAACAAATCTTCATTACAAAATTGAGACTGATTCCTCGGTTTATAGTTGATGAAAAGCGGAAAGATATTTTGTAAATATTTTTAGTTCCTACAGGTTGTCCAGACTTTCAGACTGCACTTTCCGTGTGGTTTACTGAAGTTCTGTGGGCCTTTTTTTATTTATGCTTTCCCCTCTGATTTACTCTTCATTTGTAAGAAGAAATAGAAGTCTTAAATGTCTCCAGCCCCCTTTAATTTGTGGTAGTGCAATATGAAAGAATCAAGTTATACAGGCGATTTGAGCTAATTTATGAGAATGTAAACATTTCTAAATAAAGCTGCTATATGCAGCCTGTAAAGTGGAACTTGTTCTGTCATATGTTACCGTGGCCCCATTAAAGACTCCTGTGTGACCCTCATTACACACGCATGACCAGACAAATGGGATACGGAAATCTTTATTTTGAAAATAGTACTTATAAATACTATGTCAGAAAACACAGGCAAGTATTACAAATAAAAAATAAAAAGGCTTACAAAGAACATTTTCAGCAGAGGAGTGGCTACTGGCTGGGAGAGGTCTGCTATGAAACACTTCCGAGGACAGATTATTAATGTGTTTGCAAACCAAGTAACCATCCATCCCAATTCCCTGCCCAGTAGCGTGCAAATCAAGTTTTACTGGTTTCAGGGCCGAGAGTGACGGAGACGGTCCTCATACATGTCGACCCCCCCCAAGATTGCGTTCAGTTAAACACATGTGATGTGTGTTACAGCTTCTCTCACAAGGCGGTAGGTCAAGGTGATGCAGTGCATTTGATTGTATTTATTGTAATCTAAATAATGACTCAATGAAACCGTCAGTTCCATCAGTGGACTGATCGATACTTTTTGTGAAGCTAAAGTTAGAACTAATCCATCATTGGCATATTTGAAACTTTAACAGTCGCTTCCCAAATGTTGAGAAAACATTTAAATACAGTCTACAGTTGGTTTATTTTAAACTTCTCCTTTTCCCTTTTACACCAGAACTAAGACATATCAGACACCTGCGGAACACTGAAATGGCTTTTCGGTCCCTCGTGGTCCGTAGTTTTCCTCGATACCTAAATCCATTGATTGAAATCGGACTTGAGTACTACTCATAGTAGTGCGATCTCATGGCGGAGCTGTGAAGGAAAATGACTGATACTGATCCCGACTGTGCCTGTCAAGAATGATGGTCTGGGGCAAAAAGAGAAGGAAGGGGCTTGAGTGTAAAGTTGAGAAACAAAGAGCATTAACTGCAATGTTGCCTCTGACGGCCATGCACGCAATACTGCGAAGTCGGTTGCATGTATGAGTGTCAGGGAATGCCAGCAGGTCGTTCGATACTGAAAATCCAGAACAGACTTGAATTTTCTATCTAGCAGCATGCAGTCAGAAAACAAGAGCCTTTGACAGTGCGTTTATTGTATTATTCTGGAAATGTCTCTTGCAAGTGGCCACTGCCTGAAGTCAAAGAAGCATTCAGTCCTAACCTTGAAGGAGGCTTTTCTGTGCGTTAAAGCCGTTTTGCTGTTCTTCCTCAGTTTGTGAAGGAGACCCTGTAGATAATGAAGAAGACACAAAAGACAGTTATAACATGCAGGTACATTCTGAGTAAGTTAAGCAGATCTATTTAACTGAAATGTAATGAATCCTACATTTTCTTTTCCGAGAGAACAATGGTGAAAATCAAGCAGCAGAGCCCCCCTTTCTTGATTTTTCGTATAGGTTGTAAATGCCCACACCTCTAGTTTGAAATGCAGGCTTTGCTGTTAAAACTGTCATGCCCAAATGGAGAACAAAATAACCCTGATGAAGTCCTTTGCACTTCATCAAGAGTTATTTTTTCCTTTGGAAAGCACCTTCAGAGCCACAGACATGATATAGCTATTTTTACGGACTGTATAGATTCATAATTATTTATCCCAGAGGGACATTTGTTTTTACAGCCAGTACCCAGAAACATGCAGATGGATTATACATATAGAAAGTCTTCATCCATGCGCTCATTCATTCCCGTTAGCAAGTGTCAACGAGGCAGATTGTTACGGGCAGCTGTAACAAGAAGCTCTTCTCCTTTTTCAGTGTTCTGCTTTTCGGACCAGATGGAGGTGACGTGTTGGTGCAGCAGGATGGGTTGAATTATGCTTTTGTCAAGCAGCAACAGGAGGGGTTGGGGGGCCAGAATTGGCGCTCCGAGTTTACGGACGATATGAAGTCTCCCCAAGATGCGTTAAAAAAAAAAAAAAAACGGCACACAAACAACAACTTTAAATCCTCCTCACCCCAGCCGTTGGTGGACACGTCGCGGTTGCAGATCTCATTGGCCAGCCTCTCGAAGTACTCGGGCAGGTCGGCGTACTCGTCTCCATAGGAGATGACCTTGATGCCCTTGTCCAGCATGTTGTCGCGCAGCTTCTTGAACTCGCCCACGTCCTCCCGCCGCACGAGCATGAAGTGCTCCAGGTCCGACTTGTGTTTGACCGCCTCCAAGAAAAGCGCCTGGAAGGTCGTGTCGTCTACCGTGCGTCCGCAGCCGAGAAACACAAACGATTTGGTCTCGTACAGCTTCTGGATCTCACGCTGTTGAAAGAAACGGATATATAGATAGATAGATATAGATAGATATATATAGATAGATATATAGATAGATATATATATAGATATAGATATATAGATAGATATATATATATATAGATAGATATATATAGATATAGATATATAGATAGATATATATATATAGATAGATATATATATATATAGATGATATATATATATATATATAGATATATATATATATAGATAGATATATATATATATATATATATATATATATATATATATATATATAGATATATATATATATATATATATATATATATATATATATATATATATATATATATATATATATATATATATATATATATATATATATATATATATATATATATATATATATATATATATATTACACTTACACAAAACCTACCATTTAAAATTCAACAACATGCAGGGACAGGTGCGATTCCATCATTCATACGCACGGCATTTAGGAGACACTCTTGCAGAATACAGTCCTTTGATCAGAAACAACCACAGGGCTCACCATGACTTCAGTGTTCCTCAGTACATTCTGGTAGCCTGCAGGGTGCAGTACAATGCCACTTGGGTTGGTGTAAACACCATGGATATGCAGGACACTTAACCTCCGTTTCTCCTGAGCCCACTCCAACACCTACACACAAAACACACACATCAGCACACAGTTCATTGCACTCAATCCTGTTCTGGCTGGGCAGGGAGGTAAATCACTGAACAGCAGTTAGAGGATATTAGCCCTGATGGAGTCGAGGCATAAATACCAGGACTGAGAGGCAAAGCAACAGGTCGCCCAGAAAACTGACCACTTCTTGCAAATTTATGTTCTATTTAACAAATAATCAACCTTGCTTTAAACTGGGAGATAAATTAGATGATTCAATCGACATGAAACAAACCTGTATACTAGGAAAACAAACACTTCTCGACTTAAAGCAAATATTGTTCAATCTATAAAAATAGACAGCAGCTGAGTAATGGTTAGAACTTTAACCTTCCTCCACCGCTCGCAGACAATATGCTCTTTCAGGTCAAAGCGTTATCTAAAACTGGTCAATGTAACCGACTGTGACCCATATGCTCAGAGGACAACATACTATTGAGGCAGATTTACCTTCGATCACATTTGCTCTCCAGACTAGTGTGTTTGTGATTAAAAAAAACTACAATCTGAGCTTGTCCGAACATAAATAACTTGCTTTGGTGACCTTTGCACTCGTCTGATCAATGCCATACACGCAATCCACGCAGTGTTTACCTTCTTCTCGTCCGTCAGGTCCAAAGACTCCAGCTTGGTGCCCTGGTGAGCTGCATAGATCTCCAGCAGGTTGTCAAAGTTAGTCGTGAGAACCAGGGCACCGCTCTCCATCAGCTGCAGCACTGAGCGCAGGAGATGTTTCCCAGCATGCTCCATCTTACACTCCAAATCGTCAAACACCTCATACAGGCAGTCCTTGAAGAACGTGGATCGCACGTTGCCGGTCCTCTGTTAAAAATAAATAAATACAAAATGTCAGTTTCACGGCACTTGTTGACATACAATGTACATTGGCAACATACAGTGCATGAAGACAGAAGGCCAAATGGACTGCGTCTACCTACTTACATGAGATCATAATATGATAACATCTGAAAAGGGAAGTGCAGCAGCTGAACCGTGATCAAGTGCGACCCGTGCAATGAGAAATAAATAAATATTGATCACTGAAGCGTAGATCCTGAGGTTAAACGGTATCACACCTATTTTCTGAAGTAGTCTTTCACTGTTGCTGCAAAGTAAGACAGCTCCTTTCTCGCATCAGAATATGCCGACAAGAATGGACAACATAATCTGCACTCTCGAGTTTTCTTTCCATCCTAAAAATGCTGTGTGTACCAACTGAATTGATGATTAATAAAAATGACCTCGAGCGGAAACAATTATATTGTTATATTTTCATAGCATTGAACTCTTGAGTACACAGTTTTACTTATCATACCTTGTGAGTCTTAAAATAAATGTGTGCATTTGAGTCCAGTTTGAGCAAGAGTTATCGTTCAAGATTAGAAGCACAATGGAACCTACGAAACCAGAGAATATTTGCTCCCACAAATACTGGAGAAAATGACCAACAGTGTAATTTCCCCGTATGAACATACAGAAAAGTACATTAAAATGTTTTTCTTAATCATTTTATTTTGTCGAAATAAGAGTACGAAGTTGTATATTCAATCAGCGCTCATAAAAGCATCAGTTTATGATAAAAATTGAAATAATGTATTTGTCCCAGTGGGGAAATCTGCAGTGTAACAGCGACAAACGGGATAGGGCAACTTGTACCCTAAAGAAGTAAGTTAAAAGATAATAACTAACTTGCTTATTTATCCCATCTTTACTGTTATCAGGATTCAGGAGTTCAGGCCCAAACTTAAGTACTGACTCATATTAGTCATGTGCTCCAGGCTTTATTTTGTTTCAAGAAGACTTCCCGTTCTCACTGAACGGGAAGTCTTCTTGAATTCCAACTAGCCTCAACTTGAAGTGAGACTTCAGGGGTGTTTCAGGTGTGTTCCAGTTTTCCCAAAATGTCTACTCCAGGGCAACGTTGTTCTATAGCGAACCCACCATCACCCTGGCTAATCCTGTCCACAGCTCTTCAAGCATCATCTCACACACCACCTGAGTCTGTTGAGAGATTATGGGCAGTCTAAATCTTACTTTACCTGGCAGAGCACGTTGTAAAAGAAGAGACAGTGTGTTGGGCGGCTAAGAATAGCCAAGGGTTGTGTAGAGATGTAGTGACCACGCTGATCCTAGCACAGGGAAATGTTATGCCGACTTCCAGAGATTACAGCTCTAATGGGCTCAACAGCGGGAGTCCTTGCCACAGTAAGAAGCTCATTATCCACATCTACTGTCTACAAGCACCCGACCTGATCCGTGGGCTGTCTCACAAAATGACGTGCAAGTAAACAAGTCAAGATTCGTTCTGAACTAGATTATTTATTCAACACATGCTAGCTCTGGACTGCCCTACTGTGGACATGCATTCAGTAGCACATGTTGACTTTTCACAGGTCTGTTGCTACTGGAATATTATAATAAATAATTGTATATAAATATAAATGAATTGACTGCACTTCTCCTACTGGATGCCGGATGTAGCGCGCTAACGCTGAATTACATGGATATGAACATTGTTTACAACCGTACTTTTCTTCACTTCCCCCTGCATGTGGGGATAGCCTACGGCAGGTGTATACCATTAATGTTTAACGAGGTCCAGTTCGAGAAAATGTCCTCATGCAAAGGTGCCGAACGTCAGAATAATGTCTAACTTGCGCTATGATTTAGTCCTGTATATTGAAGTAGCCTAGCAGTTGTATTAACATCTTTATCTAGTCAACAACTGACTGTCAAATCAAACAAATAAAGTTAAATTGAATAATATCCCAACAATATTTATCATTAGTTTTCAAATTTAACTGGATAAATTATGAATACTTTAATAATAAATGATCCTCTTTGTTAACATTATTGTTGGACAGTGAATTAATGCATTAGGATTCTGATCACATTGGGCTCTTCTGTACCTTCATGTCGGATTCGAGTGGGTACGTTTGCTCAAAAGAGTTGTACTTTTTCCTCGTAGTGGCGCTTCACATTACCGCTTTTAATAATGGGCACGGTCTCTGAACATACGAGACACACTGGTTTTAAACTATTCTCGGTTAAAAGAGCTGGTTTCGCTGTCCACATTTCTCTTCTTGGAGAACGTGAAATAACTTCTTTGACTCACGTACTATTTTGACTGTTCGGCCTCTCTTCACGTCTGTTTATATCTCACTCAAGCTGCAATGCTTATCACAATACACATATTTAATTGGCTGAGTAGCATCATGTGATGTAATCTAAAACGCATGTAATTGGTCGGTGTGTTTCCGGGACCGTTGAGCGAGTGCTGTAAAGGCTTCGCCGGTTATATATAATGCTCGATAGTTTCATAAATAATAAATCATTGTATTTTACCTATCATAAATATTGTGTGTAACATCTGAATCTGCAATATATGACTGTCATGGCAGGTGTATTGCTGAGGACCCAAGGAAGCGCAGTGTTGAGTGTTAAGTAGTTTGTATGAGCCGTTTTCCAGAAAGGCTCATACAGACACCGGCAAAACCTCAATGACCCTGCGGAAAACATTGTTTATAATTCTTGCTTGAATTGGGCACATAAACTAGTCTGCAAAGTTGTTATTAGCCTAGTTTTCTTTCTTTTTTTGCCACGGTCAAGGCTGTAAGAGGATTTACAGCAAAAACATTCTCTCTTTATTTATTTGTATTACTTCAGATTACCCTCATTACCTGAAACTGTGAGCCTGCAAACCACCATAATCCACCTGACACACAATTCCTTGAAAAGTGGGTTAAACTCCCACAGCTTTTACTGGAATTAAAAAAAGGGACCGACGGCAGGTCTCACACCTTCATATGCTTTAATTTTCTTATGGTATTGATATTAGGATATAATGTCTATATTATATGTCTTGGGAAACACTTTGATTCACACACTTGCGGACGGGTTTTGTGAATGGATTTACTTTAAACTCCTCTACTGTATTTTACTGTTTGGGTGGTGCTTTAACGGTCTGAATGGAAAATCTGGGCGAGGGGGCTGAGTGGCTCACATTATTCTATGCTTGTTTTTTCCCCTCAGCATGCTCGAGCCTGCTGTGTCTGTAGCCAACAGCAATGACTGGTGTCTGCGGATCGAAATAAACATGTTGGATAAAGCCATAAAAGCGCCGCTTGCTTGTTCCCTTTGTGACAACAGGCTGAGGGGAGAAACAAAGCGTTTTATCAATGTCAAAAGTGCGATGAGACATGACTAACACAGGAGGCAAACTGTATTAAGGCTCCCATCTGCCAGCCGTGCTCCAGACCAGACCGGTCCAAGATAGCAAGAAAACAGTTATATGGAAATACAGAAATGTCCGCATTGTTGTCAATTCATTTGTAACAATCGTGTTGGTTGAGAGCTGCAAGGTTCTGTAAAAAAGAGATAGATAGATATATTTTATATATTAATTATATTATTAGACCAGACTGAATTTGGCTGCGTAAGTTATTACTGACACCAAGAACAGGACCAAAGTGAAAACCAGACTGAATAATAGGAACATTTAATAGTTGGCACTGCTTCTCTAAACACAGTTTGGGGAAGTTCTTTTCAATGTGGACTTTGGATAAAACTGAAGCATCAGTGGCCTCACCAGCCAAACTATACAGTAATTGTAGCTTTGTGCATTACTCCCTTTTACGCAGCAGTGAAGGTTAAACCTGTAAGAACATTCAGTTTAAAGTAAAAAAAGATATTTGAATATGAAACATATGCATAGAAAACCAGTTCAATGCAGGTTTGTATGCTGTATATTTGCTGTCAACCTTAATGACTAAGGTAAACACTAATGCGATTCAGCTTGTGTGCCTTCATCAGAGCGTTTTGTTTTCAATAACAATGACTGAGAAACAGTAAACAGGTCTGCTTGCATGTGTGATCAATTTCACAGCAACTGATTAAAACCTTTGTATTGACCAAAATGATTTTTCAACAAAAAGTCTCACAAACAAGTCATGTGGTTATTAGCTCCAGGTCTTTTAAAGAGATACGGCTAAGATGTGTTATCTCAATCCATAAAAGTTAAAAGACAAAATGTCCCTGGCTGAGGGAAAGGACAGTGGGCTGACAGTCTGTCTGCCATGTGTTTGTACATGTGCAACAGGGTGGTGGAGAAAGGAAATGCAAGGAAAAAAGGCTCTGACAGACTTACCGGGGAAAGTTTTTGAATGAGGTCATGGGCAACATGAACCAAATTCTTATCTTCCTGCATGTGCTTCTGGAAACGCCGACTCTCCTCCTCCTCTAGCAGGTCAAAGTCATTGGCTGCATCAAGCAAGGCCTGGATGAGGCCTTTCCAGGAGCGGAGTGCAGGGACTTGAGGGGCCACTGCAGAGCTTACCCCCGTGCCAATCACCAGGACGAGCTCAGGGGCTCGCTTGGTCTTCAGGCTGGGTAGCAGTTTTCTTTGGGTCATGCAGAGATTAAACAGTGACAATTTCAAAGACGGTGCTTATCAAATCCTTCCACACAGCATAAAAAAAATGCATTTGCAAGCAGAATAACATGTAACGTTAAACTAAAACCTAGATTTTAAATTAGCCCTGTAGTCAAAACTGATGCACGAGTCATGGCTAGGAGTGTGCAGCTGGCTCCCTGAGCTTACCTGGGCTTTTTGGCATTCGTGTCCGCATCCTGAGAATCATCTGTAGGTCGCTTCTCAGTTTTCACTGTAACAATGGAGGCCATTCAATACCTATGACAGAAACAGGATTAACCACGTTATCTTTTGATAACCACACACAAACTATGCCAAGTTAAGTGTCACGTGCATATGTTGTGTTGGCTGTCATTTGCGAAGCTTCCATCTCAACGACCTTTATTATATTGGTATAATTTCATAGAGGAAATTGTAATTAATCTATCCCAGCCAGGTTAAAGGGTCGTGGCAAATGACAACGGTGTATCCACGTGTCCTACTTCAAGCCATCATCATTTCCTGTAAACAGGAAGCAATTCATAAATGTCCTTCCTTGCGACACACCTTGCCTTAATGATGCCACATGCTGTTATCCATTTAAACAGCAGTCACTGAGATGATATTGTTCCTGGAAACTGTTGAGTAGCTGGTGTTTCCTTAAGGTTTGTATTTCTTAACATTAAATCACAGTCCCAACAGCAAGCATGTGCGGAAAGTTAGAGTTACTAGGTTAAACTTAGTGTTTAACCTAGTCAACTTTTAGGAAAAGTAGCATTAATTTCGGAGCAGACAACTGCCAGTTACAGGTCACACAGTAAATACAACTTCTGTCCACAAACGTGACCACCAACGTTACTTACCTTGGTATAGGTGACGCTAAACTAATGTCCCCGGTGTTTTATTTCCCGTTCAAAGAGTATTCCTTTTGGTAAAACGAGATTCAGTCAGCAAAATCGTGAGCTACGTTAACGAGCTCGGACATCGACTTTAGTTGCGACCTTTTTTACCTTCAGATGGCGGTAATGCTATCCTGGTGATACGTAAGTGTTGGGACAGTTAACGGGTGCTGTATCACCAAAGAATAACGAACAAAGGAACCCCGACAAACATTAACCAACAACGAGCGTAAAGCTAACGCGTTTTTTGTTGCTTTAAGCTAAGTTAAGTTAGCTAACGCTAACTATCTCCGAGGTTGTCAAGAGCCCGAAACTGCCTCCGTTTTAGTCGTCATTCTGAGGAAAAGAGTGATTAAAGCAGCATATATTTGTTTTTTTAGCTAAAAAGATTTCCCCACTACCCCAGAGTGCCGGTATACGCCAGAAATGCTCTCGACTTTCCTGGCTGCCCCGACAAACTGTTTAAGTTTTGCGGATCTGTTGAAGTCACCGCCTGTAGCTCTGTGATGCGTTCAAGTACATTACGAATAGTTCCTCCCGGTGCCGCGTGTGGAATTTCTTGGTGAATGGCAATAGGGATAGGGTTTATAAATACTGTATTATGTGTAGTGACATATTCATGTGCATATACGTTTTGTTTTGCACTGCATCACAAAATATATTTTTTTACCATAAATAGTATTTACTACAAAACACGTATGTGGCATTTTAAAGCTATGAAGGGGAGATTAACAAAGAGCACTTGAAAGCAGCAAAGAGACATCAGGCAAGGCCAAGACAGCAATGACAACCTAAAGTACAATGAGTTGTATATGCAGTATAAGATGTTGTGTACATCATAAACTGTTGCTTACTCTATTAAATTGTTGTGCAGATTGCAGCCGTTCAGAGACAACGCTTCTCTATTTCTGATCTACAGAAGCATTATTCAGACAGCTGTGGAATCAATGTAGGCTTATTTAAGACGCTGTGTGCAAGGCGTTGTGAGTAGACAATTTACATAAGTACAACAAATAAATAGATAATTCAGCTAGGTCTACCACGTGCTTGTGTTTACGTATGTGTTTAAAAGCAAGCAATTTAAAAAATTGAAAATAATACTATATTTAGATTTTGAAATACAATTGAACTGGCATTTATCGATACACCTTCCCAGATGGCCTTTTTCCCCGGAATACATATGTTTTTTTTCCTTTCTTTCTTTCCCATAAGGTATGCCAAACAGTAACACGTCAGTATAGACTACTTCAGGATAACTACTACTAGCCTGCCACCCCCTGTTTCAAATGGAAACTGCATTTTAAGTATTCAGGGTTAAAGGCACAGCCCCTCAATACAATCAAAGTATTTGCTATTTAAATCCTTTAGTGTTTTGTCTGGTGTAAACCAGGTTGCGTTTTTTTATTTAAATATGCCAATGCTCTTGTGTAAAGTTTATAACTGATGTGGAGATGATACCAAAATATATGACATATGAAACCAATTTGAACCACTCTGCTAGTGCTACAGCTGCTTGCTCCCTGATCATAACAAATCCAGGTGAATACATTCTTATGGACCCCACAAATTACACTATTAGTAGTTAATTAGTACATTCAATATTTACCCAGAAAGTGTACCATGGGTACAGGTAGCCTAATACACTCAATATGCTTTGCAGTGTTTCCAAAGAATACAGGCCATGTGTCTTATTAGAGATGCCACAAAGCAGAAGTCCTACTTCATACATAACAAAAGTATTAAAAGCACACTCATCACCCACTTACTTTTTTCAATTTATTTGAGAATGAACCCAAATTAACATTGTAGGATTAACAATTTGACATAACCCCTCTCAAAGTACCAAATAAAACAGCAATATATATTAGTGAGATGATTCACACATGTTCACCTGGTGAGTAAATAAGTTAGAATTATAGTGCATACATATTGTTTATAGGCGTACTTGAAACGATAACCCACATCAATGCAAGTTAGTATTAAAAATTCAAATACATATCTGATTCAGCAGACACATTTTCAATCGACACATATCAATGTATTCAAAGACACAATCAAACAAATAAAGGCATACCATTTGTCAATCTTCAACATTCAAAAAATATTTTCCATTTAACATTTCTATAATCATCAAGCAATACAGAATATTACAGCGGTACGGTTTCATGTCTCCTCATAAAAAGACTCCATGTTCATTTGATAACAGGAGAAAAAGGCATACTGGTCGTATTAGATAACTTAAACCAATGCTCTCGCACAAAGGATTTTCACTCACTGGTTTATTTGAAAGACGGTTATAATAGGCTGTTTAAAGGTTAAAAGCTCCTGAAGAGGTACAATCCCTTAAAGCACGATGCTTATACTTTTCCCTCTTTCCCTTCTTAAAATGCATCGATTATCTTAAACAACACAACATTAACCTGAAAGTTGAACGACTCACAACAAAATACTTTGTTTCTAGGCTGGCAGATCTGGAGCTGTAGTATTTCCCTTAAGTAGAACGTAAGAGTAAATAACTGAACCTGCAGGTTTATAAACAGTCACCTTTTTGACATTGAAATATCAGAGTCGTGACTCAGGTGTTTGCCGATGTCTTACTGGTTTGATTTTTGACAATTCTGAAGAGGGAAGTAAGTGATATTGCAACAGATGGTTCATTAACTCTTAAAGGAGATGAGCAAACTGTAAAGTAATTTCCTCTTACAGAAGAGGAAATATGGCTTTAAGGGCACAAAGGATTAGCATAGGTCTGGTGAGGGCAGGGCTGTATCCACCACTACCTCCCTACTCTCTGAAACCCCACACAGAGCCTTATGCCTAGTAAAGTCTATGAAGGGCCAAAGGGAAGAGGAGAAGTTGAAAGAAACCACAGCTGCCTTATACAGAGATGGAGCCCTCTCTGAAGTTGGTCTTCCCTATCAGGACATTGAGAAGTGTAGCCTTGCCCTCCTGGGTTTCCCTCTGAGCTTGTCTGATGATGTCACTTAGCCTGTCCTCGTCCTCTCGCCCTACGAGGTAGCCCTTACCCCCGTAACCATCCGCCACTATATGATAATCTGCAAAAAGGAGAAGAGAATATGATGTGCCAGTTAGTAGCAGCACAGTTAATTATACAGGAATGGAATATAATATATGTATTCCTACAAGCTATCAGGGAAGTTACGCAACCTCCTATGTGAAAAATACACACCTGTAAACGCAAGGCCGCACGCCACATTGCTGCCGAGTATGGGAACCTGCTCTCTGGATATCTGACTCCAACACGCGTCATTTCCCACCACAGCTATAACTGGTGTCTGGGGGGGAAGAAATTATAAATGTGGATTAGCACAAGTCAAAATTGTAACTGCCCACTGCACTATTAAGGTGGGAAAACTGAATTAGTATTATTTTTATTTTTATTTGTATACTAATACCAGCATGACTTTCATGTATTTGCAGTATTAATTCCATATTTGTACATGTGTGCGTACAGATAATATACGTAAGCGACTTTACCTTGTGTCTAGTGAATGTGTCAAACTCTGCCACACTGTATCCTGAGGAGCCGTCACCATACACTATCCACACCTGCACAGAAATGTAGAATTTCATTCACAAAAGGTGAACATCGATCGATAGATGATCAGACAAAACACTCAGTCAGAAATGCTTGAATCGATACTATACCTCAGATTCAGGCCGGCACAGTTTTGCCCCCAGGGCAAATCCTCCTCCCACACCCAACGTCCCAAAGGCTCCTGAAGGGACAACAAACAGTAAAGTGCTGTCACTGTGATGGCTAAGAAAGCACAGCAATGACCTCAGGATACAGTGATAGTCTTGTGATTTTCGACTTCTGTAACCTCTTTGTGTGCCGACAAATCGACAAACAACTGAAGTCAACAAATCAAATTGCAAGCACTCTCCTCTCACATTTAAATAACCAAATATCCATTGCTTTACTCCCAACAGTTCTTTAGGTAACACATTGTTGTTTGGTCTACGAGCTCTAACCTGGATCTAGCCATCGCATTGGTCCTCTTGGTCTCATTATGTAAGCAGCACTCCCAACAAAATCCCCCCCATCAGCAACAATGATGCTGTCCTCTGCCATCAGCTCATCCACACAGTGGAGGACTTTCAAGGGATTTAAGTGCTGATCGGTCTTCTCATCAGCTTTGGCCCTGAAATAAATAAATAAATACTGTAGGTTGTGTGATGGAGACACAATTTTGTAGTTACATTCACATTGCAATAACTGATTAAATTGCACTTGCTTTCTCGATATTTAAGATCTAATCTGTTCTCTATGATTTTTTACAATGTATCCCCTCTGCTTACCTGTTTACATTTTCTTTGGTGATATCTCCTGCTTTGAGCGTCTGAGGCCATTCCTCTGGACAGCGATGGCCCTTCAGGCCTTTGGAAAGCCGTACTAAGAATGAACCAGCATCGCCTAGAATAAAGCCATATTTACATTGTAGACTCGGATGTACCGTATTTTCCATATGGTCCTACCCTTGAGTATGGATCAATAATGAAAACGTGTATGCCAGTATTCTGTAACAATACATATCACACATATATATAGTAAACAGTGCCAGAAACTTAATTTCAGTGGAGAAATTGGAGGAAGTAACAAAGCGTTTGTCTTTTTTAATGACATATTCTAATCACCAGAGAACTTTGATGACACATGAACTCGTGAACATACCCTGAATTGCTATTGTTGGTTTCCAGAACATATCTGAGTTTTTCAGCAGCTGCATCTTATCTCTGTTGATCGCGATGATCTTACTGCGTCTGTTAAGAACTCTGCCATAGCTCAGCCGGAAGTCACACACAGTGCCTGCAAACGCAACACACAATGTTCCTTTCATGTACATCTCTTGAGGGATTCTGGAAAGCCTGAAGCTTTACTGGCTTCTAATGCCGTTCAACCTCCAACAGTATTTCAACAAAACATTGAGTAACTTCCAGAGTTGGTTTAAGTTCATTTTAGCAAGGAACCGCTGTCATTCTGTGAAACCTTGAGGAACCAAAATAATTTCGGAATTAATAAATGTATATGAATTTCAAACTTTACAAACTTTTTTTGTCACGCCCCACTTTGGAGGAAGAAAATAATAAATACATTTATTAAATAAAATCTGCCCGCGCCCCACCTGTAATACCTCTGCACCCCACTAGAGGGGCGCGTCCCACAGTTTGAGAACCACTGTGTTGACCAGTCAAAAAGCTATCTTATTGCTGTTAACATATAGGATTTAAGGTGCGAAACTGTATGCCTGACCTGCTAAGATCACCACGTCGGCCTCCTTCAGGGCATCTCGCCTGTTCTGTCTGATGTGGATGGGGCTGTCTTTACCCAGCATGCCACGGGACATTCCCCCAAGGAAGCAGGGAATACCCAGGTCCTCCAATGTCTCCCTATGAAGCAGGAAAAATGTTTTGTCGAGATGTGCATTGCCAAGTAAAATCAAGCATGCTTCAATGCTTTGAAAGCAACATAATTTGAGCATTTTCTAGTGTCAACAGTGAGCAACAAAATAAACAGTGCCAGAACAAATATAAGACACAGGATACAAAAGGAGAGGCCGGTGACACATTTGTTCTTTACCTAATGTCATCGACCGGCGTTGGAGGTAGAGTTGCTTGGCTGCCCAGCAGAATAACAGGTTTCTTGGCTCGACTCACCAGCTCTATGCACTTTTGTACCTAAATTGTATTTAATGAAAAAAGAAAAACACAGAAAATGTGAAACTCTGCATTTAAGTAATCTTATTAGTGTATCTCACTACATCAAGCTTTCACTACTAAGAGCGGTCTTACCTGATCGTCTGTGGCTTGTGGGATGTCAACAGGAAGCGGAGACACATCTCGGGTCTCCCAGGCTCCAGCAAAGAGGTTCATGAGGTGGTTATTGAGGTACCTTACAAGAAATCAGATCATCATGTGAAATAATTGTAAATGCAATATTGAACTGTTGGCATTATTTGACAGATGAGTGTCAAGAATTGAGAAAAGCACAAAAGTTCCAGGTCAGACTTGGACCAAAGATGATACGATTATAAGGTGTGTGTTCCTGCTCCTGTACGCCCCACAGGCTACTCATTTATGTGAACAAGGTAACAATTCTTATCTCAATTTATGTATGAAGTTGCTGATTTAAGTTGTGCATACAGCACTCTTCAAACTTTATTTTTCATGCAGGTGTACTTTTAGTCAACGGGTCTTCTATTCTCTATTCATTTCTTTTGTGCATTTTACATCCACCAACTAGTAATGTGCCGTGTATAGAAGACATGCTAACATACCACGAGACAACTTTGCCCATCAGGCCTTTGGGAGGGTTCTTAACTCCAAACTCTTTGGACACAAGATGGTAGGGATAGAGCGTGTCGATGGGGAACTCTATGAAAACAGGACCAGGAGTTCCCGACTGTGCGATGGCCAGGGCTTTCCTGACGGTAGGCACGATCTCCCTGATAGTCCTGATGGAGGCGCAGAACTTGCACAGCGGCTTGAAGAGAGACATCTGGTCGATATCTTGCAGCGCTCCTCTGCCCTGTCCCACAAACGCAGTCGACGAAGACGTTAACACACTGAGGTTGAGAACGGGGCCAAGGTGAAGTCTGATATGTTTAAAAGCGCCATCATACCTGAAGTAGTGTGCCAGCAGCTCCTCCCATGAGCAGCAATGGAGATTCCGCCATCTGAGCATTCTTCACTGCGGTCACTGTGTTCGTGAGGCCCGGGCCAGCAGTCACTGCTGCGACACCAACAGTGCCTGGAGGGGAAACAATCATGATCGCTGTCAACCTGCCCCCCAAAAAACACACACACACCTCGTTACTGACTCATGGAGCTAACTATAAAGCTGGGACGGTGTGCAAAACCAGGGCTCAAAACAAGACTCGGAGTCATACATTGATCTAGTCTCGTAACATAAAGCTGCACCTGAGAGTCTCGCCACAGCATCAGCAGCGAAGACAGCAGTGGCCTCATGTCTAGTGTCCACAATGCGGATGCCCACCTTCTCGCATGCCACCAGGATGGGCGAGATGTGTCCGCCGACAAGTGTGAAAACGTACTTGACCCCGTGGGCGCGGAGCACCGCTGCCACACTCTCACCACCGTGCCGCGGGCTCTGCGTCTCGGTCTGAAGTGAGTCAGAGGACAAAATACAAGTTCAGTCAGGGAGGAAAATTATCAAATAAAAACCTGGAAAAAAAGACAGGAAAAGAAAAAAAAAAAGCTCCATCAGATATTAAAAGAAGAAAACTGATAACCCCTCGGAAGGTCACCTGTCATTTATCTCATCTCTCCAGCAGTCTTTCACAACGGCCACCCATTGTTCTGGCTTACCGAGGGGAAGACCTCTGATCTGTGTGCAATCCCACTAACAATCAGGGTGTTGTGGTGGCCTTTGTGCTCGAAAACCACAAGGCTGGTCAAAGTTTACGCGAACAGAGGCCGGCTTACCTTTCATGTGTGACAGCCTACATACAAGAAATACAAGTGATTTTCAAAAGCCAGGTCATGCAGATGTATTTGCTATGACTGATCTGTGCAATGATGTTTTAAGATTGACAAATAAAAACAATAATGCATGTTAAGAAAAGGAATGGGAAAAGCATGGAGTTCATTGTTGCCATGTTGAACTGTGACAACCTACCTTGTGAAACAACTGGTACAGTAAGCCAAGTTTGTAGGCTGCAAACACAAGCACCCCCATCGCAATGCCCGCAGAGCATCCGAGAACGGTGCCAACGCCTCCAAGGGACTCCATGTCTGGATGCGGAAGCAAACCTTTACTTATAAAAACTCAACTTAGCTTCACTTATTAATATCTAATGTAGTCTAGACTGGTCCAGTTCAGCAGCTCAGCTCGGCTAGGCTAAGGCACAGTGGAGCCGCTCTTACAACCGCTGAACCCGCATTTTGAAAGTCTTTAATGTTACCAGTACATTCACTGTAAAACGAGCTAATATTAAGTTACTGATTATATACAGTTAAGAGAATGAATTCGTCTCTTCTGCAAGTTGAAATGACCGAGTGCTCTTCCTGCAATTGCTGTGCCGACGCAGGAACCCCAACGGTTATATGTACATGTCAAGCTAGCTAGAACTATATTTAGAATTTCCGGTTAATATTTTCAAAATAAACTAATTGAAACAACGTGCCCTTATTAAAGAAGCATAATGCCTTCACTTTAAAACATGTATGCACCCTGTTGTTCTAAATTGACGAGACACTTATTTCAGTTATTCTGAGAATAGTTTTCATTGGAAAAAGGCAGTTATTTTCTGAAATAGCTAATGCGATGTCAATTCAGGAAAATAAGGAAAATATTGATCCTCAAGTGAATCCATAACCCTTCCGTAACAACTACATGCATACCCATATTCACATATATTATACAGGCAATAGAAGATAACTATTATGTTAATATGAGTCTACATGTGCCCATGGCGACAAATAGCTACCCTTTATTGTGAAGGAAGGATAACTTCGTTTCCGGTTACTGGGCTTTGTTTCTGGAAAAATTGTGAACTTGAGATTGGCTCTGTGTGGCTAGGGATAGGTGTCTTTTGTATGGCGCAGGGTAAGGGACAAAATTAAGACTACCTTTACTGCTCCTGGCCAACGCCGGCCCTGGTCGGCCTTATTAATACGTAATAAACAAAGGTCTTCTTTCAATTTCAATCAAATATTTTTGTACTATTATGTAAAAGATATAGGCCCAAAATGTCGCAACCAAACTAACTTATGAAACTTCAAAGGGGCTTTATTTAACAATCTAAATATTAATTTAGCATAACGTCATGAGACTGCAGGTTGCACACACAGAAATTGAAAAGAGAGAATCAAAACCATTATTTCTAACCAGCGCATACTGAATACTAAAACTGAAATGAGAAAACAAGACAACTCAAACAATGTTGTTGCAATGTTTAATTTAATGTAACAGAATCAATGGCAACATAACATTTCACTAAACATTTGAAGAAAAAAATAACCACACAATCGCAATTGAAAATATGTTTAGTGAATTAATAGCTTTAAATATTATAACAGTATCTGTATCAATAAACTGTCCCCCAATGTGTGTACATTATCTTCACAGCAGTGTGCAAAAGGGGAGTTTGTAAACATCAATTGTCCGTCCATGATCGGGATTTTCAGCAAACAGTATTTTGTCATCCACTTTTTGTTCCTCGAAAACGATTATCTAAAAGAGAACATCAAAGCTACTTATTCTACATATTGAAAATGCACAATCTGCCACAAATTATCTATAACTTCACATATTGTACGTATATCATTCATATTGTATACCTGATTCTCTCCACTTCTGAGCCAGGGTCCTGGGAGATAAAGGAAAAGCTGGGGACCAATGCACCAATGCCGTCCGAGGTTCTGCCCATTGACAAACACGACTCCTTTACCCCAACCCTGTGAATGGAAGCCCTGGTATGATCAGTAAAAGCGTAAAAACAGTAATAAAATACCTATTATCAACCGTAAAACCTTGGCGTGGAGCAGTAAAATTAAAGGCATCAGAATGTGTTTAACATATTCAGAATGCTTCAAAAGGTTTTACACAAATACTAAGATACATACATATGAGTGTATTAAACATGCACTGCAAGTTACATTATTACAAATTACAGATAATTCTTAAATATAATAAATAGTAAATCAATCAAATAAACTCCCTAGCTATAATAGATGAACGTAAAATATTACACACAGGGAGTCTGATGAAGGTGTCTCTGGGAGGACCATCTACATACAGTCTGGCCTGGAAAAATCCTGGAATGGATGGCGACTTGAAGTCAGACTTCCACTGACCTGAACTCATTAATCTGAAACAAGATGAAACATGTACATGAAACACTCACTGTAATCATGGAAATTATGAGTCAAGAAGGATTTGGCAAAAACCCAACTGAGTTTTGCAGTTCAGTTATTTATTTATGAATATATTCTATGATAGGTGTTGTGATGAAGTGTTGGGGTTTGATGTACTAACTCGATCTGTCATTGTGATTTTTCACCACTTTTTCACCACTTCCTTTTCCCCAGCATCCAGTGTCTATATTTTAACTATTTTGCTTTTAGTGTCCATGAAGAGGTTTTGTAGTCATTTTCACAGAATGAAAATTCAGTGAACCAACCTTTTCATAAAGCCTGGCTTCATATCTAAACAGAAGATGGTGAATCCTGTCAGAGGGGTGTGATTCAACAGAATGTCTCCCACGATACCTGGAATACAATAGGAGGTTTTGTGGTGGGCCACAAAACATAGAAAAAGTCAGTACTTGTACGCAGTGAACAGATTTTTCAACATTATCTGAACTGTTCTAATACTTACTTTGGCTTGAACAATGTTAAAACTTGATGTTGAGAATGATTTAATTCAGGTCTGAAAATCGCTAATAATATGAAGAGTTCAGGTCTGAAATATGCATGAGCAATGCACAATGTGTATTCATAAACTCAGATGATTCAACAGGTAAACAAGAAATACACCAATGTGTGGCAGACACTAATATTGAAGGCAGAATACCTTTGCGCTGTTCATCAAGAGCTTTTCCGTAATTCACTCTTCCACAGTTCTCCACAAGCAAGCTCAAGGTCATCTCTCCCTTCAATGCACAAGACATGAGCGTCATTTGGAAAGTTATTTAGTAACGAGTGATCACAATGACATGTTCTGAAATGTCTCTGCTTCAGTGAAAATGCCAACGTAAACTATAGTGAATAATAGAGAATTATCCACATGTAATGAATACAGCTTCTCAAAATCACATTTTGTTGTAAATTCCTCTAAATCTAGTTTGAGCGACGTTAAGATATTCCAAACTTGGAATCTGCTGGATAACTCATGAAGCCCTCAGTATATACACTCACCTAAAGGATTATTGGGAACACCATACTAATACTGTGTTTGACCCCCTTTCGCCTTCAGAACTGCCTTAATTCTACGTGGCATTGATTCAACAAGGTGCTGAAAGCATTCTTTAGAAATGTTGGCCCATATTGATAGGATAGCATCTTGCAGTTGATGGAGATTTGTGGGATGCACATCCAGGGCACGAAGCTCCCGTTCCACCACATCCCAAAGATGCTATTGGGTTGAGATCTGGTGACTGTGGGGGCCATTTTAGTACAGTGAACTCATTGTCATGTTCAAGAAACCAATTTGAAATGATTCGAGCTTTGTGACATGGTGCATTATCCTGCTGGAAGTAGCCATCAGAGGATGGGTACATGGTGGCCATAAAGGGATGGACATGGTCAGAAACAATGCTCAGGTAGGCCGTGGCATTTAAACGATGCCCAATTGGCACTAAGGGGCCTAAAGTGTGCCAAGAAAACATCCCCCACACCATTACACCACCACCACCAGCCTGCACAGTGGTAACAAGGCATGATGGATCCATGTTCTCATTCTGTTTACGCCAAATTCTGACTCTACCATCTGAATGTCTCAACAGAAATCGAGACTCATCAGACCAGGCAACATTTTTCCAGTCTTCAACTGTCCAATTTTGTAGCCTCTTTTTCCTATTTGTAGTGGAGATGAGTGGTACCCGGTGGGGTCTTCTGCTGTTGTAGCCCATCCGCCTCAAGGTTGTGCGTGTTGTGGCTTCACAAATGCTTTGCTGCATACCTCGGTTGTAACGAGTGGTTATTTCAGTCAAAGTTGCTCTTCTATCAGCTTGAACCGGCCTCAGCTTGAATCAGGCCCATTCTCCTCTGACCTCTAGCATCAACAAGGCATTTTCGCCCACAGGACTGCCGCATACTGGATGTTTTTCCCTTTTCACACCATTCTTTGTAAACCCTAGAAATGGTTGTGCGTGAAAATCCCAGTAACTGAGCAGATTGTGAAATACTCAGACCGGCCCGTCTGGCACCAACAACCATGCCACGCTCAAAATTGCTTAAATCACCTTTCTTTCCTATTCTGACATTCAGTTTGGAGTTCAGGAGATTGTCTTGACCAGGACCACACCCCTAAATGCATTGAAGCAACTGCCATGTGATTGGTTGATTAGATAATTGCATTAATGAGAAATTGAACAGGTGTTCCTAATAATCCTTTAGGTGAGTGTATTTAAATATATCCATCTGGCTATTTAGCCATAGTTTCATTTTTTTAAAGCAATCTTTTTATTCTGGGCATAATATATCTGGCAATCCGGCAAGTGCATATTGGACTATCCTACGATATATGTCTTCATTCCAAAGACAAAGTTTAAGGATTATCAGAGAAAATTACTTCTGGAATGATTAAAACATAATGGGCCCTTTCTTGATTAGCCCGAACCCTAAGCCTGGGTAAAGTGTGTTTCAGGTGCTAACAACAACCGCTACAGGGAAGATAACATGTGCAGTGAAGAACAGACACAAGAACAGTCAGTACCGCTCCACCAGGCAGGGCCAGCTCATGAGTCTTGTAGTCCAAACAGCCGACAAATTGTCTGTCCACAAACACCTAGAGAACATGAAAAGTCACAATGAAAGGATTCTTTTGTATAACCTCAAAACAATATAATTTTAAACTATATTATGCATTTATTGTGTGTGTGTGTGTGTGTCTGTGTGTGTGTGTGTGTGTGTGTGTGTGTGTGTGTGTGTGTGTGTGTGTGTGTGTGTGTGTGTGTGTGTGTGTTGGGGAGGGGGGGGGTTCAGTCTCTTAACTCTCACCAATGCTCTATCTCTGATGTTGTTCCTGGAGTTGAGGGTTCCCCCTCTGGCGATGGTGGTTTCATACAGTGTGTAACCATACGACTGACCGCTGTTGTTGTTGACAGGGAGATTCTCCATGTTCACCGGCCTCTCTGACCTGTGCGGCTGGATGAATAGTCAAACATCCGGACGTGTTAGATACAAGACGAACACAGTAAAGATCAGATCTCTGAGGACAATGAATTGAAATGTGTATCTGCAGAGTTTTACAGGCGGGGAAAGATATCCTCGCTGCTGGGATTAGGAAGTCATTGTCGCTGAATGAAATCACACACGATATGTATGCACGCATGACACTGCAACGCACTTGGAATAAAAGAGTCGAACGGCGTATGAGAGATACTTCTGGAAAAACAAAGCGGGTGTGTTGACACCTTCATGCATGGGCAAACCCAGACTGCCAGGTGTGAGACATCTGTCTCGAGCATGAGCAGCATTTTGCTCCATCTCGACACAAGAGGAGACACCAAAGCAGAGACTCAGACTTATAACAGAGACGCTCCGTCCATCTGAAGCTCGCCACATCTTACAGTTTGCTCTCATCCCCTTTATATTCCTGACAGGATGGATACAATATGTTTCCTTATATATATCAACTGTCACAGTAGACAGGCGCTGGCGGCCTGTAGTTTACCTTGGCGGTGAAGTGCAGGCTGTCCCACAGTGACAGGTGCTGCTGGATGGCCACAGGGTCGTATGCTCTCCTCTCCTGAGGACTGGGCTCTACAGGAAGAGGCTCAGCTGGAACACCAGTTGGCAAAAACATTTCATTAATGCTGATAATGGAAGACTCAATTATCTTTGGGTAATGCAGTCATCAAATTAATTGTTGGGTCTATATACTTTCACATAAAATCTGTAATGGAACCAATGCTTGTGGATGCTTAAAAAGACATTACAGTGGTACTGGCTGAGTAAATTCCTCAAGAGTTGATATTTTGGGGTGCAATCTCCAGCCTCAGATAGCGGAGCATCGTAATCTGCATAGAAAACATTTATAAAAACAGTAAGAAGCAATGCATTCCTTCAGGGGAATCATACTCATAAAAGACACGCCATTTATTCTTTGGTCTCTGAGCTCTAAGGTAATTTTAACATACCATAACTGGTGACCTGAGGTTTGTAGGTGCCAAAGTCCATTGCTCCATTCATGAAGTCAAAGCTGGTTCCTCCATGAAACATGTACAGATTAATGGAGACACCTCTCTTCAGGATCTCTGACACAACAGCTAGCATATCTGTAAAACCATACAATAGTAAAGGATGTCACAACACACGCAAAGTCAGCCAGAGAGCAATATGCAGCAATGAAAGTGCTCTTCTCTGAGGGTTACAGTGACCTTGAACCCAACAGTGCAACAGTGACAACCTGAATGTCTGAAAACATATTGGATATTGTCCATTGTGAAGCTGGTCAGTGTGAAATACAACGAACGTAATGCTTAAAAAGAGCTTGTGCTCAGCAGAAAAGATTCACTGAAAACATAATTGTTGAAAAGTGTTTTCTTACCTTCAGCGTGGAAAACGTGGTGATGTTCTCCCCAGACGTCAAACCATCCCGACCAATACTCCGTCACCATTAAAG
Source organism: Myoxocephalus aenaeus (assembly GCA_038501785.1). Classification (NCBI taxonomy): domain Eukaryota; kingdom Metazoa; phylum Chordata; class Actinopteri; order Perciformes; family Cottidae; genus Myoxocephalus; species Myoxocephalus aenaeus. Next base: position 4,460,209 of record JBAMJR010000180.1, read on the forward strand.
GTTTCTGGGGCTACATAAAGCAGAACACATGTCTGTATTTATTCTTTTGAGCTTTTATCCATTTATGCTCAGACAAAATACAACAGTATGTCATGTAAAAGTAGAAAACCCAATAAGAAAGACTTAGATTATCAATAGAGTAATCAATAGTGAGTGAAAGCAGCATTGCCAAAGCTACCCATTACAATCACCTGCATGTTCGCTAAGTGCTGGATAGCTCCGAATGACAGTCTCTGAAGGTTTATTGTCTTTAGAACTGAAATGAAGGACAAAGTCAAGCAATGAAAAAATACATTATGAACAGTAATCTTGAAAATAACTTTTTGTTTGTCATATAAGAAGAATAATTCAATCATAATAATATAAAATATTCTAAAATATAATACACTTTTTGGTATAAATGGCAGAACACATCAAAAACACGGGTTAGTTATCTTCTTCACCTCCCTCCATCCCTGCATATCTCAGGCCCTCCCAGTTGTCTGAAGTCAGCAGGAGCTCCGAGATCCCTCGGGACCGGAGACACTGCAGGAAAATATTCTGAATTAATTCCATTATAATGGAAATGTCAGTGAAATGGAAACGTTGCAATGCATTAGTTAACTCACATTCTGTATGAATGGCATGTATTTCTCATCCTTGGCATATGAACCATACTCATTCTCAACTTGAACTGCAATGATCGGGCCTCCCTCTTTAAACTGAGAAAACAAACAAGGCAAAATAGTTGTTTTGTCTTCCAGGAAATATTATAACAAAGTTTTGAATGTGACTCACCATCAGAGGTTTGATAACTGGCACAAGCTTGTCAAAGTACAGGTTGACAGCATCTACAAATCCAGGATAAGTTGTCCTGAGCTGCATGCCTTTGTCTTGTAACAACCAGCTGAAGGAAACACGACAATAACTTCTTGGCAATCATTTTAATATATGGCAATATTTTAAAGCAATGGTCAAATGGTGTTACCAAGGCAACCCGCCCAAGTCCCATTCAGCGCAGATGTACGGTCCAGGACGCAGGATCACCCACAGACCCATCTCTGCTGCTAAACTGACGTAGGCCCTGAAAAATGCAGACACCTTCTGCTTCATTTCAAAAAGTGCTATCCTGCATGTCTTTTGGGAATATTTGAATCTACCGAGAGGAAGAAGCAGAACATAAAAGCCTTACTTGAGGTCCAACTGATCCTGAAAGTTGAACGTTCCTCTCTCAGGCTCATGCAGATTCCATGGCACATATCTGAAGACGCAAGCAGGAAAACAATTATTTGTTCAGAAGCAATAGTGTGGCCCAGTGGCTCGTGGCAATCCGGCTATTTCATTTGTTTCTATTTCATTTTAAGATGAAGTGTCTTGTAAGCCATTTCATAAGAAACACATTTCATTTAAGCTGATCTGTGATTGACCTTCTTCAGAAACATAACAGTGAGAATCCTGTGACATGAGGCAGAGTCAAGGTGCAGTGGGAGCCTACGTGGTGAGAGTGTTGAGGCCACAGGCCTTCATCTTCAGCAGCCGGTCCTCCCAGTAGGCTCTGGGGACACGGAAGTAATGGATGGAGCCACCCAGGATAAGGAAGGGTTCTCCCTCCAGGGTGAACTGAGAGGAGTTGGCCCTCAGACCCTCCCCACGGCTCATTCTTCTCAGGTCAAGGTGATGTCTGGTGGGGAAAAAATGCCAAGATGAAATAGAATGGAAAAGGCCCATCTTCCGAAGCAGGTCATACGTGTTAGATAATAGAATGTAAAGGTGTCACCGTAATAAAACATTACAAGCAGTAAGCCACGTCAAATGAAGCATCTGTGATATATTGTACATCGTATGAACATGAATGGCACAAAGTACATACTTACCAAGACTTAACATGAAATTCCCAAATGCAGAATAACAGTAAAAATGTCAACTACATCAATAATATTGCTGTACTGTGAAGCTGAGCTTGCCGTGGAGCTTTTGAAGAGAGGATGATGCTGGGAGGCCTCAAACACTGTGGATAAGGGAAGGTATTGTTGTTTCAGAACAAAAAACATATAATAGTGCACTGTCTCTCTCTCTCTCTCTCTCTCTCTCTCTCTGAGTCAGAGAGGGGAGGCATCACAATAATGTTGGTCTCATGATATAGTTTATATAAAGAATGTGCTGGTGCCCTGTAGTGTTTCTAAATGTAATTACAGCCTACAAATACGGTGCCTTGTTCCACTGTGGTCATGTGTGTGTGTGTGTGTGTGTGTGTGTGTGTGTGTGTGTGTGTGTGTGTGTGTGTGTGTGTGTGTGTGTATCATGTCATGTGACTTCTCTACCCCATTTAGGGTCTGGTAGGGGTGTTTATTGTTTCCTCTCTTCTGAGAGCACATCAACATTTGGTGGTTATTGATGAAAAGTCAAAACCATAGAACAAGAAGCAGCACAATACATTGCAGATTAAAAAAAGGCAAAGCATGCAGCACATTCTTCTGTCCTGATCATTAAGTACAGTTTAAGATAATTGTGCACCAGGGATGTTGGGATCATGAGTTGAAAAAAGACGCAGGGCATATTACATTTTTAAAATGAATGCGAGGAGGGAGGATTAAAGGGGCGTATAATGAAGAGGAATGAACTCATCAGGAAGGTGAGAACAAGACAATTGAGACTTCATTTAATTAGTCCCTCATTAGAAAGCCCCTCGAGAACTGTGACGGCAGAAGGAGACTGTTGGGAATATTGTTGCACAAATATGCAAGACAAAGACAGACACTAAAAAGGACCTGGAGAAGAATGATGATATATTTGTAAAAAAAAAAAAAAAGAAGAGTAATAGAAAAAAAGTGTTTATTTTTTAAATATTCTTGCATTCATGACATTCAATAGAATAATTAGATATCAAGAGAACATGTTTGTTAGGTTGTTGAAGCAAGCAATCTTTTTTTTATCAGAAAAATAAATAAAGCAAGGGACGTTTGAGGAGTTTCTTTTTTTTATGTTCTGCGTTTCCTCAGCAGCATAATTGTGCGACGGTCCCTTACACACAACAGTAGAACCGGGTGTTTGTGTCCTACTTTCGGACTGCTAGTCCCAACGCCATGCAGCTTCTGCCATCGATATCAAATACTTACGTTAGGCTGCACTAGCTCACTCTGTGTGGAACTAAGTTGAATTTTTCATAGAGCATGTTTAGTTTGTTGAATTATTAATCCTGGGAGTAACGTTACGAACAACCTGGCGTTATGTGAATATTATGGGGTAGCGCCACTTTACTGTCGCTATCTTTTTTTGTTTACATTCTTTGCGAAACAGCTAGCCTGAGCTGATTATATCATGCGATATAATCGTATAACAGGACTCTGGTCGGTCGGCAAAATACATGCACTTTAATTAATTCGCGTAAACACCAGAAGCGAACAAGGTGCAACTGCAGTACTGTAAACACTGTTGTTGTCGTTGCGGATGGAAAGCGTATCGATGGTTGGGCTTCGTCTGTCCCTAAAGCAAAGATATCTTCTCCTGCTGTGTGTTGCTGTCGGAGCGATGATCGCGTATCAGATCACGAGGTAAGTCATGTCTAGTAACCAGAAACACTATGCTGAATGCAACCCGCGCACACTAAAACCTCAAAGATACATGTTGGTGGCGAAGCTCCTCCATGGCTGTTGCCCTGTACATTGCTGGAGAGTGTTTACTTCTTTATTTACTGCTTATATTCATTCACACGTGCCAAGTTGCTCGTGAACTCTCACCTGGCTCACCTGCAGCCTAGTGGACGTTGAACGTGACACCACGTGACAAGTCACCTGTCGCTGTGCTGTTCACCATGTGAGTCTCGGAGCAAATCTTTTCTATTGCTGATGTATGTACGTAGATATGTACAATTACTTGAAGGCATAACTGAACCTTGATAACCGAGAACACATTCTTATTCCCCAGGTTGTGCCTCTTTTTTAGTTTTATGTACAGGGGTTTAGAGGTTTTGCTCAAGGGCATATGTGTTCTCAAGCTTATAGCTTCCCATAATACCGTAGAAATATGTCTCACTTGTCTTCACGGCATTCGATCCAGTTGCACTCGTTCAGCGAGTCATTTTTCAGTTGTGAACTGTACTTCTTCCCCCTTAGGAATCGCCTTGAAGGGAGAAGAATGAGCCGTGTGGAGGGTCTGAGGGCCAACTCCTCTCAGTTCACCCTGGAGGGAGAACCCTTCCTTATCCTGGGTGGCTCCATCCATTACTTCCGTGTCCCCAGAGCCTACTGGGAGGACCGGCTGCTGAAGATGAAGGCCTGTGGCCTCAACACTCTCACCACGTAGGCTCCCACTGCAACGCGGCGGGAAGAATACACTTTACCTTATGTCACCAGAAGGAACCGTGTCGAAAAAGATGTTTAAGAGGAGAACAAACATACAATAAACATTTTTGTTGTTGTTGCAAACCAAGCCTTTGTTTGCAGTCTTAAAATCCACTGAAATTCAGCACCATTATACTAATACTAATACTAATAGCACACACAACATCTTTTTTTATTTGTATTCTCTCTTCAGGTATGTGCCGTGGAACCTGCATGAGCCTGAGCGAGGGGCGTTCCACTTTGAGGACGAGCTGGATTTAGAGTAAGGAACGATGAAGACCTCTGAGACTTCCTGCAGATGGCACTGTTGCATCGCAGAAGGGGCTTACTTAGCTTTGCACAGCCTGCTGCTGAGAGGGTGCACGTTTACCCTCAAGAAATGTCTTTGATTAATTAGCCCTGCACTCAATCAGTATCTTGGCTTCTTGATTTATTGATAAGGGGGCGTTGATCCATCGAATGAGCGGCTTGCCGTTAAGTCCAGCGCTGGAGGCCGATGTCACCTCAAAACAGAAACATTGGATCAGAAAATGGAATATTTTACAATGATTGACATATCAATTGCGTTAATTGAGACTTTCTTTCAGTCCCCATTTCACATCTGCTGTAGTAAATCTTTTAAAATTGACTGTGTTGATAGTAAATGGACCTCACTGATGGCACCTTTTTGCATCCTTCTCCTAGAGCCTACCTCCGCCTTGCAGGCAGCTTGGGCCTCTGGGTCATCCTGCGTCCAGGGCCGTACATCTGTGCTGAGTGGGATTTAGGGGGACTGCCCAGGTAAACATCACAGTCAAGTGTTGCCTTCGCATATATTTTGTTTATGCGTTACAGCCATGGTAACATTGTCAAGCTTTATTTTAGAATCGCCAGCGGGGTACTAAATTAATCCCTTTAATTGGCTCGGACATGAATTGTTCCGTCAGGCAATCTTTTTTTGTTTTGTTAGTGGTATCTTTGCTGCAGGCTGAATCAATTAAACTGGTGTAGATAATTTAGTTTTGTGAATTAGATCGAGTGTGCCGTCTCTGTCATCTGTTTGCCAGTCTCACCAGATGTACTGGTGCTACAAGGAATTTTCCTTGGATGGTCCACCTTCCAGTGTTGTGCATAAGATACAGAGACAGGGCATTATGCATTATGCAAGTAACCTCTAATGTTACTCAGCTGAAAGTCCCTGGTGATTTACCAGACTTTCAGTTTAGGTATTGGAGAGAACAGTAATTACATATGACAGGCATAGCTCCCTGAAAGGATGAATTCATTTAGTTCTGTAATCAAAATAGATTTGAGCAGATAATGTGGTGAATGTGAGGTGGAAAATACTGGAAGGAGGTATTTTTGGAGTCGTTTTGCCTTCAGGGAACGTGAGGTAATATTTATTTGATAATCATCAAAACAGAGTGTTTCTAGGGGCACGCGGGGAAGCATGACTTCCTTCTGCACTGCACTTTATGATAGTCATGCTCAGGTTGGTGCGATTATCTTCGAGAGCTAAAAAAAAAACAACCCTAAAGAGCGTTTGCAGCACTTTGAGGAACTCCTGTGATACGTTGCTCTTTGGACGTTTGAAAGGTTTCTTTGTGATTTCTTTTCAGTTGGCTACTGCGGGATCAAAACATGAAACTAAGAACAACCTACCCAAGATTCACTGATGCAGTCAACGCCTTCTTTAATCACCTCATTAAGAAAGTTGTTCCACATCAGGTGCTTTTCCATTTTAACACAAAGAAAAAAATTGTTGATGTACACTCAAGTATACCATTTTTAAAGATTTCATGGTTACCTGCACACACATCCTTGTATTCACAGTCATATTTTACCCCTGCATGCAATAATACAGTTACCACCTTTTAAAAAAGGGCATTAAATAGCTGCTGTTGTCCGTTATGTAATCCATAGATAGCAATACTCACTTAAAATAAATGAAAGCCATATTTTATTTTCATCAGCTCCACGCATCATTGAACAAGCCTTTGATTTCCATTTCACAGTGTTGTTAAAATTCAGCTTTAGTGAGGGTAGGAACGGTCAAGAACTGATGCCAGGCCCCTAATGCGTGTCCTCTTTTCGCATAACCAATGCGCAGTACTCCGAGGGTGGCCCAATTATCGCAGTTCAAGTGGAGAATGAGTATGGCTCCTATGCTAAAGATGGAGAATACATGCCTTTCATCAAGGAGGTAAGAAACCAAATTGTACATTCTTTGAACAATGATTGGTAGCTCCTAGATGAGTGTGCACTCATTGGCTTTGTTCTCCCAGCTGTCCTTTTCACTCAATTGGAAATGACAAAAATCATTGCTTATATTTCCGAAAGAGCCTCCACTGTTTTGTTTAGTTGCCTCCATAATACTCCATCTTTTCTAGGCGCTATTGTCCAGGGGCATCACAGAGCTGCTGCTGACTTCAGACAACAAGGAAGGACTAAAGCGTGGAGGAGTGAAAGGAGGTATTGTCAGGCGCTGACAGACAAACAAGACTGTACACACACACACACACACACACACACACAGTATTCACACAATGACCAGCGGTCTGAGCCAAAGGGTGACCGGGTGTCAGGCAGCTGCAGTTCTGATCTACACACAAAGGATTCTGTCTTGTACTGAAAAGTCGTTCTTTTTGCAACAACACTGGCATACACATTGTGATGCTGCAATATAAGTATTTATGCACATGCATTAGCGATCATTGTTTCAAAGCCTGAATAGCCTTCACTGTGAATGAAGAGTTTTTTTTGTTTTTAATTATCACTGCAAACATGCATTGTCGTCGTCATCATCATCATCATAATTGGAGGAGAACCTTCTAGAGAGTGTTGTGATAATAAACTCTCCTCTAGATATTTTGTATAATGTGTGCATATTTCTTAACTGTGAGTTACACGTCATTGGTGAACAGTTGAAGTGTGATGCCTCGTTGACTGATTTCTAATGCAGAAGCTTGCATTCATTTTAGGATTTGAAGATAATCTTTGTTTTATATGCACTTTGAGGTGCCATGATGAACTGCTAATACTCCTTTTAAAGACAAGAAACGAAGCCTGTGATGATTTAATAAGTACAACTGAAATCAATAATCATTCCATGAAGCTCTCTCTGAAGGATGTTTGGTATTAGTTTGAACTGATGTTCTGCATCTTTTATAGTTGTTGTTTTTTAACAATATTGCTCTACCCATTTTGTGTCTAAAGCACTAGAAACCATCAATTTCCAGAAACTGAACCTGAATGACATCAAGTATCTGGATGAAATACAAGTGAGTCTTATTTGTGCGTTCGGGTTTTCATTGTTCATTATCATTTAATCCATGTTTTTTGGACTCATTGCTAGTTTTCTGATCCAATCAAAGATCAAACTTAACATCAAACAAACGCACCATTAGCAACCCGAACTCTTTCTTGTCTTCTTACTAACCTTACAAGGAATAGTTAGAAACCTGAAAGAATATATTTAATCTTTAAGACAATTTATTAAAGGTTTGTGCAAGTGCAAAATAGGTAGTTACAGAAAGAAACGGATCTTTTGCTTGATTGACTTTTCTTTTCTTTCCTCCCACTAGCCTCACAAGCCTAAGATGGTGATGGAGTACTGGTCTGGCTGGTTCGATCTTTGGGGGGACCTTCATCATGTGTACACAGCTGAGGGTAAGACAGACTCAGGGTGGGTCGACAGGTTTTCTTTCGGGAGAACTAGACGACTAAAACAGGTGTTTATGTGAGAGTAAGACAGGATTCCTGCTGAGGGATTCTTTGTTGAGGATGAAACAGTTTCTTTCTGTACAGTAGGTCGATAATGCCGGCTAATTTGAGACGGCGGTGAGACGGTTTTTGTGTAGCGATCCAATATAGAACCTCTGAGGGGGAAACAGACTGTCTTGAGGGTAAGACAGAGTGTCACTGCCTTAGGGTAAGAAAGGCTTAAGACGACCCTTTTTTTCCCACTGAGAATGAAACAGTCTCTGTGCCAGGGGAAAATAGGACCAGGTGTGGACAAGCTCACTGCTTTGGAGGCTGTGTAAGATAAATTCTCCAGACTGAGTCTAAGAAAGTCCCTCTAACACGCTGGTTCCTTCACAAAAGGCACAGAGCCCACTCAGTGCAGCTGGGATATACAGCTTAGCATATGGCCATTTCCTCCTTGTTTTGTGGCTTTGTCAGAGATTTATAGACTTTTCATGCATGGTATGTTGTGAGCCAAGTATCACAAACCAGAGTCTGTGTCCCACCCTCTTTACTCTGTCTCTGGGCCGTATATTTGATGTTCAGAGGCCAGATTTTTTCAAACGCTTCTTTGTACAGGATTGTTCAAAGATGTGCTCCGCCGATTCCCAGTGCCAAACCCAGGTGGAGGTGTTACACTTTGTAGCAGTCGCATTCATCTCCTGTCCTTGCACTTCCTCTGCTTCCACATGTGCTGGAGCTACACAGAAAAAACAAGGTTTCGGTTGATGGCGACATATTGTTGCGTTCTTTCCTATTACTTGGATGCTGCAATGTCCTATAAGTAGGGCTGGATGATCATTCAACATGATAATGTATTTTCTCTCAATGGAATCATGCATTGAGATATAATGATAAACACTTTTATGACGTCTAAATTCACAATTAAAAAAACACAAAGTAACTCAAATTTCGCAAATCTGATATCAATAGAAGATTGTGGTTTTGTTTTTACATCACACTTTACATTCCCACTCAGTTCAATGCGATCACAAGCTTCTCCAACCTTTAATATTTATATATTTTCTCTATCATTTTTTTATAATAAATATTTAATCTATAATTTCATATCAACTCTTCATTTATTGAATTACCAGAAACCATGCTGTATTGTGATTTTACATTATCACCAAGCCCAAAGTCACAGGCTGTAAATATGCTGCAATATTTAACTGCCTGCTCCTGGCATCATGCATCCACTATACTGCTGTTATTATTATTATTGGTTATTATTAGTAGTAACAACTATGTTTTATTTTTTATTTTGTGCACATGACATCTACTGCATGTCTGTCTGATCCATCTTCAGTGACTCTCCATGAGGTTTCTTCCTCTTTTTTAGTTTTCTGTTTATCGTATCCGATGCGAGCCTCTAAGGACGCAGGATGTTGTATGTTGTTCAGATTATAAAGCTCTCTGAGTCCCATTTACGATTTGTGATATTGGGCTGACAAATATACATAAGACATGACCAAATATGTGCGTTCTTGGACACGTTTATGTTTACGCCTACTGTTTCTCACCAAACGGATTGTGTTCATCATTGTGGCCCAACAAAGGTGTTGAACACACGTTCGTCCTCGTAAAGCATTCGCGGAGCATATTTTTGGAAGAATTTGTTTACGTTCATGACTGCGTGCTATCAGTCTTCCTCTTGTTGTTGGAGCGTTGCTACATTTCTTGGCTCCTAATTGCACCAACTGTCGATTAGCGGATTAGTGTGAAACCATTGGCAGGACTGCGTGTCATCTCACTCGTGAAGTCGTGGAAGGATTCATATCCTCTAATTAACTGAAAGAGATGAACAGCAATGGAGACGTATTTTCTGCAAAATGTACTTAAAGTATCTGAAGGAAAAGTACTGAAGGTCCATTTCATAGTGGTGTATACTGTGAAAGGAAAATATGAAACTTAATTTCAGATTATACTGAAAATAATAATGCAGAATATACAAAACATTCTGCATTGAAAACAGGCTGGAATATTTGTATCACATTTTGAGAAAATAAGGGGCTAGGACTGAATATGGACTAAATCGTAGACTAAAAATACTTGATGAGAAAGAGATTTTGCAGAAAACAAATGCATCATAATTTAAAAGGTTAATGTATGGTTTTTAATTAGTAAACTAACAAGTAACTATATCTTTTAAATATATTTGGTGTAGTAAAAAGTATAATATGTACGTCTGATATATAGTAGAAGTATCAAGTATTATAGTACTATACAATGGTACTGTACAATTAGAAAGTTAATGTACTAACTTTTTACATGCATAATGCATCATTGTGGATGTGCTAACAACAGGGGGACCAACTCTGGAAAAAAAAAAATTCTCCATAATGCTACTAAAAACTCCACACAGAATACGAATATTTTTTGTGCAGCTTACTTTGTTGGAACATTTCAGTCGGGCTGAATTATTACCTATTTCTATTGTCAATTAATATTGTGTGATTCATCAATTATGCTCTAAATTGCCCAAACAATAATAAGAAAGTCCATTGTCGCAATATCGCAAAACTCCAGATGATTTTGTTTCAACTAACAGTCCATAATCCAAACATATTTAATTTGGAATAATGTAAAACAGAAAAAAAAGACCAAACCCTTGCACTTGAGAACCTGCAACCAGCGAATGTTTGACATTTTTACTTTTTTAGAGATTTTCAAAATGAATTCACTGTTTCTTGAATGATCAGTTAATCCGCTACTTGTTTCAGCTACATGTCCCTAAGACATAAGCTATTTAGTTTTGATTACCATGCACTGGCGGTCTGTATGGTCCCTTAAAGTAGTACAATATTAACGTTAAAGAGTCTGCAGCTAACTCGTATAGTATACTCTGTAGCCAGGAGAGTGATTTTAGATGTAATATAAAGGCGTGACACACACATTTCACATTTGTAAAGACTAATGCTCTCACCCTCTTGAGTGCTCTCAGAAACCTATCCTTTAAGATACACAATGCAGAGCCTAAAGCTTCCATTTTACTCTGTGTCATTCTCAGCAGCCATCCACATCTTAACAAATCATGTTCTAAAAAATGAAAGGCTTCCTTATGGTTTTTTTTTTCTCCTTAGTGAGAAGGGGATACGGTGGGGGTGACCCTTGCCATGCAGAAAGTGTCACATCTGTGAAATGAACGCTGGGGCATTCGGAGGGGATTCATGTCCTTGACAGTTCATTACTCTCTACAGCCTGCAACACACCCAGCAGTTGGTCACAGCGAGTGCCCCCACCATGAAATGCTTTGTCACTCAACCTGCCCCATTGTTATTCACCGAGGCTCATGCCCTTGATTCAAATCATTAACGTCCGTCCAATCTGACTGCTGAAGTCCAATTTGAATGCTTAATTACTTGCCCTGCTATGTTCGCTGCAAAATACAGGTAGCTAATTTGTGCAGGGAGGTGGGCAATTTGATATGGTCATGAGCATTGCCCCGTAATGAATTATAGTAACCTGTAATTGGATGTGAGGCTGAGGTCTGTTCGTGTTTCAATCGAAGTGGAATTGAGGGCAATAGCATTATTGAAACAGTGCCTTGTTAAATGAAATGGATTTATTTCCTTAATTTTTTTTCGGCATGGATCTTAATCTTTAGCTTTGCTTTTCTCATATTTACTCAGAAGAATTAAGATAAGTTGTAGACTTTAAGTGGGATTTTGTTTATTTCACTCTCTTACCAGACATGATAGCTGTGGTCACAGAGATCCTTAAACTAGACATGTCCATCAACCTCTACATGTTCCACGGAGGGACAAATTTCGGCTTAATGAGCGGAGCGTTTGCCGTTGGGATGCCGGCACCTAAACCTATGGTGACAAGCTATGGTACGTATGATGAATGTGTTTGTGATCGGCATTTTGTAACTTTTGAATGGGGGAAAAAAATCCTTGTGAGTTCGGAGAAGAAAAAAATCCATAGGCAGGGTTGATTGGTCAGGGTTGAACTATAGGTTCATGGTTCTACACAAAACTGCATTTTAATAGCCAGACCCAATTTGATCCGATTCAGGCCACTGATTCTGCATCAATGTAGGCTGAAACAAATCTACTGCATAAAGACTGCACATAATCATCAAACCATAACTTTCTATTTGAACTAAAGTAAGTATGTACTTTTGAGCAGATTGGATTGAGAACATTTTGAATAAGAGATGTTGATTTAAAAAAACAAACATGATTAGCATTTTTGAAATGTCTGTAGATGGCGCTATCCCTACGGCGGAGCCTCTGACCTTCGGCTGGTTTGCAATTTGAATATGCAGTGCACATTAATGAATTCATTACCTAATAAAATGCACGTGAAATGTAAATTAAAGATGGTACAATGGGTTTTATATCCTCCTCTAGGGTACTTAACATTGTAATGACCTCGTTCTTGAGAAAAGAGGAGAATTCTGAAAACCGCTCCGCAGTAGGCGAGGACCACCTCTGACCTTCAACAGCCGTCGTACCCGTGTTTACTCCTCTAAACGCCTTTTACCTCTTTTTTTCTCCTCAAAAAGGCTCCATTTTCTGTCAAGATAACCTAAAATGTGTCTCGGCCCGCTGCTGTCTCGAGATGTTTGATAGGAGAGCACACTGAAAGCATCTGCCACGGTAAGAGGCATCCCTGCCTCTCTCCGGCGCTGGAGCCTGCTGTTCTGATAGCGCATTATCTTTCAGATTACGATGCTCCATTATCCGAAACTGGGGATTACACCACCAAGTACCATCTTCTGAGGAATGTATTCAGCCGCTACCACGGTGAGTGTTGTGTGTTGTTGCTGAGTCGGGCCCCACGTCTTCTGGTTCCCTTTCTCTCCCTCTGCTTTCATCTCCCCACTTTAAGTTAATTCTCCTTGTAGAACCTGCTCTCTGTTGGCTAAACTAGGATAACTTTGCATATGATTACAAGCACGGATTAGATATGGGTGTTTGTGTGCGCTTGTGCATGTGTGTGAGATTTCTGCCCAAGTCAAACACCCTCAATTACTGCCCATTGGGAAAATGACACACAAGGTCTTGTATCATGTGTATTGCTGATGATGTTTCCTCTATTTGTAAAAACAAGGGTTTGAAGTTGGGGAGAACATCTCAAGTGTTTTCTGACCAAGACCAAAAGTGTAGCGTTTGGCCATCTGGGATCGAATCCTGCGCAACAAAGTAATAATTTGCCCAGACTTGTTGTGATTGAAGATAGTTTGAAAGACTGCCTATGCATGATTCATCCTGATGTTTTGTTGTTTGCTGAACAATGAGCAGTGGCCTGGATATGAGAGCGAGTCTGAGGAGGCTTTTTGTTCTGCTCAGCAACTACAAACGCATGACCCAATTCTTTAATTAGATCATTTTGATATTTTATTATTGTTTGGTTGTCAAATCATGTACATATGTGTCAGTTACTCTTTGCCCTGTGGTTTGTTTTTTTCCATAACCTGGCATGGATTCAGGCTGATCTGTCAAAAGTCTAACACTGATCTTTGACAACAATGTGGCTCCTCAGATAGACCTGTGACACATATGCTTTGGGGCTTTCTTATTACACAATGCTGTCAAAAAATTGCAATAATACAGGATATCATCTTACACAAGCTTCACATTCAACTCCACTCCACAGTCTGTCTGAGCACTATTGATGACACCACTTTTATGATTTGAGGTAATCATTCTTGTAATCATCTTCTGTGAGGAAGGTCAAACGTCAGCATGTTTCTCCTCCACAGCCGCTACTGTACAGGATTATATGAAGAAAAAAAAAATCCAGATCTGGGACGTCGCTTCTTAGAAATGTCTTTTCAACACTAAATCTTCCCCTCTTAGATTTGAAAAAAATGACATACGACACTAACAAAAGCCCTGACGTGTGAGCGCTGTTGAGAGCCATTTAGGAGAAAGGTGACGGCCGTTTCCTTAAGTGATCCAGCTGTTACCACTTGGTGATAAGGAAATGCTGTCAAGCCTTTTCCGGAGGGACCGCTGGGGTCCCTGCATGCCTGAACACTTTTAAAAGCGGCGAGTGGGTATGGGGAAACCACTGTTAATTGTTGTAAAGAGACTGATTTGCAGCACAAACCGGATCCTGCTGTGCAGGGTAAATGGCTCACCCAAGGAGCCTTAGAAGCAGTTTCCAAGGTCACCTTTATGATTGATTTATTGGCTTTAGAGTATGAAGACCCCTGCAAGAGACGGCAGAATGGAACAGTCTGCAGTGCTTTACAAGCCCAGAAGAAGGCCCAATAGTGGTTGTGTGTTTTAGTGAATTGTTCTGCTGGTTAAACTTGGCCAAGAGCGAATAAATCCTCCTCCCTTTTTCTTTGTACCGGCTGTGCCCAAAAAGTTGCTCAACATGGTTTATGACTCAATCCTGGCTCCATCTTTCTTTTCCTCAGGTGCGATATCACATGTAGAGACGAGTGGATGTAAAGGGTTTACCTCGGCAAGTTTTAAGAGTTTTTTTTAAGATCAGGAATATCCATCTTTTACTTCCTTCTCTGACTGAATGTGGGCAGTGTATCATGTCGTAATAATGTATTGTGGATTTGTTTGCATCCTCTGGGAAAACAAAGGATAAAAGAAATGCTAATGAATGAATGTACAGACAAACTATACCCCACCCTCATTGTCCATGCTTTTTTGTTTTCCCAGCCCAGCCTCTCCCTGAACTGCCCCCTCATCAGGAGAGGAGAGCGTACCAGCCTGTTGTCATCCAGCAACACCTGTCTCTGTGGGACAGTCTGCACTTCACTGACAAGGTAAGCTACACATGCACAGAGTGCCAAAATTGGAGGCACAGAAATAATAAGCAACACCCATGTAGCATTGCTCAAAACAGAGTCAGAAGGTTGCTAGCAGTCAGTCACACAGCAGTAATGCATGAAATATTTAGTGTATAAGTAATACACAAAAGCCAATCCAATAAACTCGAAAGAGAATTTGCTGTCAATTATGTGGCTGTGCAGCTTGCTGTACTCTGTTTACGTCTTAAAACATTTATTTTAGCCTTGCATAGCACATGAGAAGCGTGATTCCCTCAGACTGTCCTCGGCCCATGACAGGTGCATTCACACCGACAGCTACAGTAGCCGAGCTCCATAGCACACCTGTTATCGCGCCGGTATTTATTATTTTTTATATTATTTGTCAGTAGCTTTGCTAGCCATATTTTAGAGTCAGTCAACATTAGCAAACATAAACAACCCCACGTTTGGGTTACAATAACATAGATAATCATTGCATCAAACATGTTGGAACGTATCTCTGTTGAGTTGGGCGGATTTTAGCATAGTATGCTCTCATGAAAACATCATCATATGTGAAGTAACTTTTATATTCTTTGCACATCTTTTATTTGGTCTATCCAAATAAAACAAATCATACAATATACAGTAGTATAATGTTCCTCTTACACGTAAAAGAAACCCCCTACAGAATAATATTACTTCTTGATTTAAAGAAATAGAACAATCTAATTGGAAGCCCTGAAAATGACACGGTAAGGTGCGGACGTGGCTGTGGTAATCTGCAAGTGAGAGAAGTGAGCGTGCGGCTGTATCTCCAGGATCTATTGAGGAAGGACGAGGAGTAAATGAGTAGCACTCCTGCCTTAATGGACAACTGCTGAATCGGCGCCCCTGAGCAAGACACTCTCTCCTAACTGCACTAGTGGCCTTCTCGGGGACCGGCAGTAACCAACGGTGTGCAGCTTTATGACTGTAAAGCAGCTTGTTGTGGAAATAAAACAGGAATGCAGCAGAACATTTCCACTTTGTTAAAAGATTGTTTCAAAAAACCTGTTGTGGCTGGAGGGTATCGTCATGTCTGCTCGCTTTCATGACCCCACCAGTCTAGTTTAGCCATTTACTCCATGCTCTTCAGGGGCATTTAAATTCAAACCAGATGTGGCACGTCTGGCAGCCGCTTACAACATTCATCATTCACTCCCCGTCGCAATAATTTGCTTCCCCTCGGAGACGACAATTACTTTGCCCCTGACCAGCCGCACACCCTTGTTCAAAGAGAGCGTTTTCTCTTCAGAGGCTTCGGAGTGACTGAGTGGGATGTCGGAGTTTGATATTGTATCTGTGTGTCTGCAAGTACGTGGTTAATCGTGTCATAGCAGAAAGTGTTTATTGTCTCGTGAAGAGTGCATAATGCACCTCCCGAGGGTATGCAAAAGAATGCCGCTGAATAAAAGAATTGCTCCGAATGGCAGACAGGAAAGCTTCATTAGGTTTGATAAATTCTCACTTTGGGTGAAGCCAGCTTGCAAGTGGGAAATTGTGCAGCGGGAATCATGAGATCCCATCAGCATTGAGAGTGGCTTTGAGATGAGTGGCTTTTGTGAGTTCCCTTTTAAAATAAAGAAGAAAAGAAACATCTTTAAAAACATGAATTTCTGCAGCACATTGAGACCTCCGGGGGTTTAGAGGTATCAAACCTTGTGTTTGTCTTAAACTCTTAATTTGCTTCCTTTTTTATCATTTTTTTTTCTTCAGCCTTTGAAGTCCGAGAGGCCGGTGAACATGGAGAATCTCCCCGTCAACAACAACAATGGTCAGTCTTACGGGTACACGCTGTATGAGACCTCCATCAGCAGCGCGGGGACCCTCAACTCAAAGAACAACGTCAGAGACCGAGCACTGGTAAACACAGGAAGACGGGCATCGACCACACATTGACACTTTTCTCTGTGAGAACGTTTGGATATAACTACTTGTTATCTGATATTACACCCCTGATCAGTGTACTTGTGGAGTACAATTAACAAGCTGCGACCAGTTGCTCTGGTGTTAAACGATGTCACACGGTTGTTGGAGCCTCGAGTTCTCAAGGTTTCTCTTGAGGCATGGCATCCATAACACTCTGCAGTGTTTGGTGCCCCTGCTGAGCCTTTTCTTGTTGTATGATCACATTAGCAACACAAATAGTAAGAACGGTGACTAATTTGGCGTATTTTATTTTTTTAATATTTGCTTACCGTTTCATGTTTCCTTTTCTTCGTAGGTTTTTGTGGCCCAACATTTTGTTGGTGTTCTGGATTACAAAACGCAAGAACTTTCACTCCCTGATGGGAAGGTACACTGTGTGTGTATGTTTGTGTGTCTTTCTGTATGTAGTTCCTGTAAGTGCTAGTCGACTGTAAGCTACTTTCAAAAGCATAACTTTGTTAATATTTAACAGCCTGTGAAAGCTTCAGGGGATGCTGATAGATGTTTTTTGGCAGCAGGGACCCAGTATTAAGCCAACAGCAAACCTTCAAATGACTGTTTATCGCAACAAATTTGAATTGTCGACTTCAACCTCACAGAAAAGTGCAGACTCAGGGCGGCCTTGATCAATTACTAAAGCCAGATCAGCTGAAAGGAATTCCCGCCCCCTTTTTGTTTTTGTGTGATGCTTTCCATCGAGGAATGCTGCTGCACTTCAGTAATGCATCTCATGTTTTATGCATTTTTCCTCTGAAGGGAAAAAGAACTCTTAGTTTGCTGGTGGAGAACTGTGGAAGAGTGAATTATGGGAACACCCTGGATGAACAGCGCAAAGGTACAAGTGTTCTTTAAACGGATGGCTTTGCAGATGTTCCAGTCAGCAACAGTCCTGCTGATTGATCTTTTTCATTAGATACCTTGAAGGAAACTAATTAACAGCATATTTACCCTTATGCAACACCAGGGATATTATTGGCTTTTTTTTATTTATTTTTTTATAATTCTGGCTGTGTTGATGCATATGGCCATTTCTTTTCTTTTCTTTTTTATTTTTTTTTGGAAGTTCAACCTCAGCTCCTATAATAAACTATACAACTACAATCTACCCTTAAGGACAAAATGTCCTCATTGAAACCCACCTGATTGTTTGATCCTATGGCCACTACAGCATGAAATCAAGCTTTCAATCTAGAGCCTCGCCTTTTAAATTTTTAATTTTTTACTATTGTCCACCAGCTTGAGCAGTTTTCTCATGTTTGTCCTGGGTCCAGTTTTTTTTTTTTGTGCCATTTGTGCCTAGACCAACAGTCCAGACACATTGGAATTTGTTGTGCAGGGCTCTCTGAGTCAATGGTTTTGGAAATAAAAACACACTATAATAATGAAGAGAAAAAATATAAAATATGAAAACACTATACATATGGTGGTATATGTTCAAAAGGTGGTAGTATGTACAAGAAAGGTATTAGATACAGTTTACATTTTTTTTTATAACAGTAATAGATAGGCTAGTCCTGAGTGCTGTTCCTGGATTGTGAAAAGAGGGAAAAGGGAGAATTATATGAAAATATTGCACATTTTGGGAGGTGGAAGAAGGTTATGTGGGGATATTGCACAGTTAGAATAGTGCACCTTTTATCAGAAGGTATATGACACATGATTTCACAGACAACATATATCCCATATTGCACATAAGTGAAGTGAGGTAATGTTTGGTTATTGTTACACCCATTTCAACAGGTTTGTTTTGCCATCAGTCTGACTGGCAGGGAAGACTCTGTTGAAAACATGTGTTCTGTGATTGATGATGCTGTCCGCTCAGTTTTTGATGCAACCATTTTCGTCCTCTAAGGATATCAGATTTGTTTAAAGATGCACAAAGGTCAAGAGTTATACAAAAATGAAATGAACGCAGCTTTGCCTCACCCTTCAGGTCTAGTTGGAGATATCGAGTTAAACAAGCGGCCCCTCCGTGACTTCATAATTCGTAGTGTGGACATGAAGCCAGGCTTTGTAAAGAGGTTCGTGTCTTTCAGTTATTACCCAGTTTCCCCCTCCATGTTTGTGTTTCTCTGTCATTACGCCTAACTGCTCCTGATTCAATCCAACTGATTGCCTCGCTGCTTAACACAATTACAGTAGGAACATGAGGACGAAAGGCAGAAATCATAACACAGCCATCCAATTTGGCGTGTCATGTTGAACATCTAAAATAATAAGCGGTGCAGTAGGTAGATCATTTAAGACCTGTACTCTTAACAATGTTCTCGAGGAAAACCGTCATCTTTTTGTCACTAAAACTGCAGTGGGCAGATATAAAAGCACGAGGTGTTCATCATACACAGTATTAGCAGAATTCAAACTATGCCCCAAGCGTACACAATAATAAAAACACCTTGTGAAAGCGAGAGATAAAAATACAATTTATTGTAAGTTCAATTTTAGCGAGCAGCATGCGTCTTGACAGCTTAAATGTAAGATGTCACACAGCCAAGAAACTACTTCAGCATGATGACAAACAAAGAAGAGCAGTAATTGAATGCTGAAGTAACACACTAACACAGATAAACCTTTAACATGGTAAATATTCAACAGGACAATTTATTCCCCAAAGAACTGACGAGACCATTGAATCAACACCAAGACACAGACTTAATACACACATGTACACAACCTTGTAAACAAATGCTGTGCAATGACACAAAAAAAAGGTGAAAGGGTGTGAGCGATTTTCTGGATGCCAAAGGTTGTCTCAGATGCAACATTTCTTGCTAACTATTTCACAAAATGCCATCCCATAATAGACCCATCCCATAATAAACAATAGCCAAGCATTATACGAGCATTCTGGCAGGACACAGTGCACCCTGAGGTGCAAATGCATTTCCCTCATGATGCTTTCATATTACACGGTGATGATGATGATGATGCATTCCCATATATTGATAATCACTTGGAACATTTATGTCATTAACACCAGATTGAAGTCAATTGAATCCACGACCCTTTCGTAATCAGAAAATCTTTGTTGATGTTTAGAATGTATCGGCGTTATCTTGTATTATTTACCCTCTGTGTGCAGCTCATATCTGTTGCACAGATAATAATAAACGTCAGGGTCGGCCGGATTGTCTGATCTTCTAGCATATTTAGAGGTTTATATTTGTACTTTGTCTATCTACATAGATTTTCAAGTCGTTGCGGGTCTCTCTTCATGTGTGGGGAAAAATTGCAATCTTTTTACCTCGGCACTATCTTGAAAATGTCAAGGCCTGAAGCGCTGTATGAGTGAACACTAAAAAGGTAAAAACCTGAAGGAGAATTTGTCTTCTATCATGGCAACCTTTTGCGTTTACTTGGAGGCAGAATACGACCCATAACCAAAACACACGAGACGCTGTGGCCTGCTGGCCGACGACCTGAAAGCCCAGACTGCCGCAGACAGTTTCTAAGATTTGTGCTGTCGTTCCATGAAGTTTACAGTATTGTTAAAAGTGTAATCTGAGCAAAATGACACATGCAATGTATTCTTCTTTTACAGTCTTGAGAGTTCAGACCACTGGATGTCTATGCGTCAGCGGCCCACCTTCCCAGCTTTTTTCCAGGCCAAACTGTACGTGAACAGTTCTCCCAAAGACACCTTCATCAAACTCCCGGTGAGTGGGAGCGGCCATTGGCCTGCAGTCCAGTACAACAGCAACACAATACCTCTTCTGGCAATCCCAAAATCTGAACCAAAAATGGAGAATAATAACTAAATGGATCGAGATGGTCTTTTGGTACCGGGCTGTATTTCTGGATTTGATTACAGTGTCTTGACTGTTTGGGTAATTTTGCCCCACTCTCATAGATTCACAATGAAAATGAAAGTGTTTTTAAATCAAGTATAAATGTCAGGTTTTACCTCCTCTGGCATAAACCAGAATCCAGCTGCCTATAATTTCATAGATAGTTCACATATTTCTAAGCGTTGTATTGTAAAGTGTACCGCACATTGTTTTGGTAAATTATTGTTATTAGTGAACAATTTGAATAGCGCCTGTCTGATATTTTTCATACACTTCTGGTCCAGTGAGCTGTCTTCAACAGATGGACTTGGGAATCTCTCCTTTGTTGTGATCTGACCAGAAATTCAGATTCAGTGTGAATTTATTCATATCTTTTATTTGATCTTTCATTATGTACAGAGCTTTATTGAGTGCTAGCTCACTTCTAATTCATTAGATATATTTGCACAGCAATATTACTTCATTAGTGAGAACAGAGGACATCTTAAAAGGCTCCTTACGGAAAAAGAGGTCCTGATGATGATCCAATTTTTATGCAATGCTCCATAATGCAGTTATTGATTGAATAAGTGCTTCTGTGACCTCCATTGCTATACTGTACATGGATTTTTGGGCTTGTAACTCTCACACAGTTTTACATTGCTGTAGCTCAAAGTGAAGCAAAGAGCTGCGATTAAACAACTCAGGATGTAGTAAGCAAAAGATACTAACATATTGGAAAAGGATGTTTGACATGTGGTGTTCTTTAGCTATTAGCATTTCACTGGTTGTGTTCACAGGGCTGGAGCAAAGGTATAGTGTTTATCAACGGCAGGAATCTGGGTCGCTATTGGTCCATCGGCCCTCAGCAAACTCTGTATGTCCCGGGCCCCTGGCTTCACAGGGGGGACAACCAGGTGCAGTACTGTCTTTTATATTCACGATACTTTTATCAAAGTGACCTTTCACCAAGAATATCCTCAGTCCAGTTTGTTTGTTATGGAACAAGATATCTAAAAAAAACAACTACTAAACACTTTGTCATACATCGTGGATTAAGACATGGACCATGGACAGTTGTTGTGTATATTGTTGCCATATAATCACATTTAAAGCACTTTTAAGTTTTCACATACAACTCCTGAACTAAGAGTTGTATCAAGTTTGTAACTCTTCTACCAGTTTCATCCAATCTTGCATTATTATACCAATATATACATATATGAATAATACGTATATAAATAAATATAACATGTTTGGTTCACCATGAAATTCCAAATTTCTCCAGATGCTCTTGAAGTAGCAATACAATTTTGCCACGCACTATTTCATTAACGTTTAATCTTAATTCCTTCACTGAAATTAATTCTTGCTTTGTTTAAAAGATGTCAGAAAATTAAGCCAAATACTTGAGACACAAAGCATAAAATCCTTGAAACGCTTGAACAAGGAAATGCATTTGTGTTTAATAAGAAATGATTAACCACTTATAAAAAAGTTGCTTGTTAAAATTTCTGATGATCAAAGATCAATTAAAAGCATTGCACATGTGTTTTATTTTTTTTAAATGTTTCAACAATCAGCAAATAAAATAATAATTGCAATATCAATTTGCCTACAGGTGGCACTAGTAACATTATAAAAATGACGAGTCTGATTCACTGCACAATTTGTCCATAATCATCCATCCATTTGTATTATTTTGTGTTAAATAACTGATTTAAAGGACTGTGTGCAGATGCACACATTTAGCTATGCGGCTCCTTCAGTCACATGCTCTCCTCGCCTCTCGTAATAAGACAAAGTTAAACCACATGACAGGTCAACAGCTACTGACATTCATCACCTTGCAGTTTTCTTTTTCTTCTTTTTTGCCTTTGTGCTTTATTTTGATGGTGAGAGAAAGACAGGAAAGGCAGGGGAGAGAGCACATGCCATGCTGCAGAGAGCCCTGGGTCGGACTCGAACCCAGAACTCAAGGTCTCAGCCTTAATAGTATGCGCAAGTGAGCCAATGGGGGGGCTTTTTGCCTTGTAGTTTGACGTCTGGAAAAGGCCATCGCTACATCTCATCCTGTATCTCATGTGCTTCTCCTTCTTGGCTTTTGCAACTTCCCTATTCTGTTCCTATATTTACTTTGGAGCTCAACCACCCACTCTCGCTGTCCTCTCATAACCTCAGCTAAACTCGTTTTCTTTTTGCTTTATTTCAGGTTGTAGTGTTTGAGGAGCAGGAAACTGATGGTAAGATTCAGTTCCCCAGCAGCCCTGACTACGGCATGGCCGCTGATGTCCAGTGAGGACAGGGTTGATGGGAGAGGAGCTGGGAAAGGCCACTCGGCGACTGCACACGTCAGTGAACATCCGTCCTATCGATAGACACCAACACGACAGTGATCCACACTTTAATTCAGTGACTATTTATTATGACCTTCTATTGAGTCCTTTTTGTTCCATTAGCAACGATATCATTAACTCACATTCATGTACTTCATCATTGTAGACCACGGGGGCTGTATTTTATTATAATAAAGTGTTGTAAAATCTCCTCCTCCTTCCGACTTATTGTATTAATTAGGCTTTGTCAAAAATTATAGTTAATGAAGGTGGTTTGACCTCTGTGTCAGTAAGGCAGCTTGTGAACTGCTGTATTTGTCCTGCACACCAAGAGCCTGTAAGATATACAACCGGTTACTTTTCAAATATACTCTCTTATGATATGCTGTGAACTCCTGCAGAGAAGTCGATATCAAAAGCTGTCTTTGAAGAGCGTCTTTAAAAAAAACTCTTGTGTGTGTGGTGCTCACAGTTTACCATCACACCGCTATCAGTGCAAGCACAACTCCTCAAAAGGGCGATAGCTTTTCAGATACCCATATCCGAGGTGGAACAACCACAGCCATGTTTTTTTCCTAATTTTGATGATGGTCGGAACAAAAAATACTGTAATTTATTTGTACCTATTGCTTGAATTTAGTGCCCTGATATCTGCTCTACACCTCAAAGCTACAGTATATGGATCTCTAAATACAAAGTTGTCATAAGGAGAACATTTTAGACCTTTTTTTTTTTTTATAGAAAAGTTGTTTTCACATAAAGTTTCAACAAGGAATTTTAATTTTGTGTTGATTTTGTGTGTCCCTGTGGGACTAAAGTGTTTCCGAGCACCAGAGCCCTTTTCGAAAAACCTCTTATTTTACTGCAGGATTCTGTTGATGTATTTTCTTTTACTTAAATATGGTTTGTTCAGGTAATTAATCTACGTGTGTTAACATGTTCAGCAGCAGTTGTATTATTTATAGCGCAGTTTAACTTACAGCATGCTCCTATTTCTGTCTTTGCCTCACATTACCAACTGCTTACATATTTGTTGAGCTCATGTTAGGAGGCAGAAACATGCTGGTAATGGCATATCAGTGATTTACAGATTTGTGGATAAATATTTATTTCTACAGTGGCTAATTAATCCCTGTTTGGTCTGCAACCCATCTGATTGTAGCATTGTGAATACTGGACTGATTGTGGCACATATTACACAAAAACATGACATGTTGTTACACACATAATTAGTGAAGGTACCCACGCTGTGAGCAAATTCTGTTTTTCATTTTCCACATTCACCAGATATCAAATCTAACATTACACAACACAGCATGACTTAACAGAACACCAGTGCCAAATTTAAAGTCAGACCCATACATGACTTCTCCCATACCAAACACAGGTCTTCCACCCGCCCACCCTACAGAACAAAGATAGAACAAGAAGCAAATAGTGCATGTTGGAGAGGTCTGAGTGTGTACCAATGCCATAGACTAAAGAACAAAAAGAAAGTGGCATTCACTCCTCTTCAGTTAGATTCTGTACCACTTGTGTGACAACATATTTTATGACTGATTACTTATAGATCAATGACCAGTGTTGTATAAAGTACCCAAAAGCCGTACTTGAGTAAAAGTAAAGATACCTTACTGGAAAATTACTCCAGTAAAAGTAAAAGTACCGGGACGTGGGTCTCTTGGTACCGGGCCACAGAAAGAATGAATGAAACATTTAAATTAAATTAAAAAAAATCAAGGCCGGAAAGATGTTTTATTGTGAAAAATGACCGCATATCCGTCTGTGGTAACCTCAGACGGAATCTCTTGACACATGTCAATATGTTACGTTACTCTAAAAATGAAACGTAAGTCTGTTACAACTCTGTCGGTGATCTGGAAACCAAGGCAGAGTATCCTGAGATCGCCAAAAAAGCATGAAAACCTGCTTCCATTTCAACATCCTGTCTTTGTGCAGCGTGTTATAAGTTAAGCAGTAGACTGGACTAAAGGTTTAGTTAGCAGTAGAGTCAGTAGACTGGACATAACGAACACACGTCAGGTGTCGTTGTCTCCTGTCTTTCCGAGGTCGGACCCGGTCTGTGAAAATATTGTCTTCACGTAACCGGCCCGTGACGCATAAAGGTTTGGGAGCGCTGGACGAGAGGATGTAGAGGGCTAATGCAGAATATTGTGATTCGCAAAACCTGCTTGGTGGAGTCTGTGTTCCACCACAGTCCCCAATGTTGATTTTGTAGCGAGTAACGAAGGTTTCAGGAGAAATGTATCGGAGTAAAAGTATCATTTTTCTTTGCAAAATGTAGTGAAGTAAAAGTAAAAGTAAACAGAAATATAAATAGTAAAGTAGAGTACAGATATCCCCAAAAACTACTTAAGTACAGTAACGAAGTATTTATACTTCGTTACTATACACCACTGTCAATGACTGATTGAATTATTCCACCCCTGTATCTTGCAGGAAGATAGTTGGAAGTGTGTGTGTGTGTGTGTGTGTGTGTGTGTGTCTGTCTTTCATCTTGAGGCAATTATTACAGCATATCTGTCGTTCATGTCATAAAAAAATATCAGTTAGTCATATCATAAAATATCAGTACAGTATGCCATAATAATTCCATTAAAATATAGTATATGCCATCAAAAATATCATTAAAATATAGTATAGGATTCCATCAACATGGCAGAATAATATTATACTATCATACACCCTAAAAAAGGTCATGAAAAAAAATTATACTATATATATATATATATATATATATATATATAAAAATATATATATATATATATATATAATATCAGACAGAATGACATCAAAATATCATAATATAGTGGGCCATGGAAATGTCACAATAACATCAAAGAGTATGCCATACAAATATAATAATTGTCATGTAAAATGTCACAGTATGGTTTGTCATTAAAATGTCATAAAAATGTCACAGTATATTATGCAGTAAAATTCATTAAAAAGTCGACGTATAGTAAGCCTCAATAATGTAATAAAACGTCAGTGTAGTATGCCATGAAGTGTCATAAAAAGATGGTTGCTTAAAGGTGTATGACAACGTTGCCGCCTCCTCGGTGATAGTCTTAACTTCGAGGGACGAACATCCGACTGTTTTTGGATCCCCAAAAAGGAAACGGAGCTCCTCCTCTCTAACCTGCAGAAGGAAGATCACAGAATTCCTGGATTCTTCAAGTCGACATTTGCTGTGTTTCAGTGGAGCTTCGTCCTTTCAATCAGAGGTTCGGCGGTTCGATCCCCGGCTCCGCTGGCTCATGTCGATGTGTCCTTGGGCGAGACACTTAACCCCAAATTGCTCCCGTAGCTGTGTCTACGGAGTGTGGATGTTAGGTAGTCCTGATGGCAGCTCCTTGCATGGCAGCTCCTGCCATCAGGGTGTGAATGGGTGAGGGATGAAGTGTAGTGTTAAAGCGCTTTGAGTGGTCGGAAGACTAGAAAAGCGCTTTATAAGCAGTCCTTTTACCTTTTGACTGTTTTCAACATACATATATATATTCTATCACTTTATTCGACATGACGTTTTTATAAAAAAAATGTCAACATACTATTTGTTTTTAATTACTCTTTTTGACATTATACAATAACCTTTTAATGACTTTTTTCAAAATACTATACGATGAGGTTTTAATTGCTTTTTTCGACATAATATATACAATTACCTTTTTCGGCATTCGATAGTATTACTTTTTACAATATACTATACTATGACTTGTTTTTATGACCAAGACATCTTGTGCTCTGACTTTTTTCAACATACTACACTATGAAATGTTGATTATTGTTTTTGACACACATATTGTGACTTGTTTTAATTATTTCTTTCAACATATTATACAAATATATGCACTTTACTCAGTGAAACTGATTGGGCAATACTGTTCTCATATTTCTGTGCCTTATTTTATATATTTTCTTTCTCATTTATAGCACTTTTTTATTATTAATAATTGTTATTTTTGAATCAAATTGTTATCTTAAGCCTTACATTTTAAGTTATTGTAATCCTGTGTGGAAGGAGGATCTAGCAAAGTAAGTTTTTCATTGTACGGAGTAACTGTTAACTGCATATGACAATACAAATATCTTGAATCTTTTTTCAATATATTATTTTATGACTTTTCTTTTACTGTTTTTGACATGCTATGCTGACATATACACCAGAATGTAAAGCCTCTTCTGCACTAATAACAGACCATGGTTCATCATTTCTTTAAACAGATTTGAGTTCTTCTTAAATACATATGAAGGACCGGACAGTTTTTTTTTACGCAGCCACTGGTTCACAATTCATGAAAATATCAAAATGTCAGATGTATGAAACACCCTCAGAAGGCTACAACACCACACGGTGTACAGACACAACACTCCAGCACAGGTGAGGTTCTTCTCAGTTATTTATTTCTCTTGATTCAACTAACATCTTTCTCTGAGACAGAATTGCTGTGGCAAATAAACAACCTTAAGAGTCACATGCATAAAATGTGAATCACGTGAGGCTGGGGGATGACAGTGGAGATGAGGGAAAGAGAGGACTTGTGTGTATTGTGCCTTAGAGAAGCCCCTCAGAGGGCAATGCTCATTTACTGACATTAAACACGGAATATAACCTGCACTGCTAACGCTGTCGTATCGGTAGGTTGGTTCTAGCAGATCAATTACTCATGAGCATTAGATATTGCTTGAAGTCAGAAACATGCCAAATCAGATGTCTGACAAAAATTGTAACATCACTTTCAAGGTGAAGCCCTTTGATTTGTTCTGCTGCTTCAGGAAACACCACAGAGATTAACATCACAGAATTTTACACAACCAACCCCATGCTGACCTGTACGGTCCAACCTGACGCTCGCTTGCTTGTGTTTTGACAAGAGCAACGCAAGAGAAGAGCTTCGCTTCCTTTGAAAGAGAAATGACATACAACATACTCAATTTCAAGACAACCTGGTAGTGTTCAAATTAAGTCTTTTAAATGCTGGTGGGGTTTTTTTTTCTTTCATTTTGGACTCTTAATTTGTTTCAGCAGTAAAAACAACAGGTGGATTCAATTATTTAGATTAAAAAGTCAATAATGACCACTCAAGCAGAACTTAGATCAACAGCAATGCTATAAAGAAGATGGTGTGTGTGTGTGTGTGTGTGTGTGTTTGTGTGTGTGTGTGTGTGTGTGTGTGTGTGTGTGTGTGTATGTGTGTGTGTGTGTGTGCGAGCGCGCCTGTTGGCAGCACAACCCTATTATTGATCTGTAAAATAATCTATGTGTACAATTTACTGTTTTTGCGCATGCTTTTTTTTAAAAAGAGAGCAGTTGGAAAATACAGATTTAAGGGCAAACACTGCTATGATTCAAATGCACATCCTCACTTGAAATAAATACATGAATAAATATATTAAATTTGATTCTTAATAAATAATGGGAGGCAAGTTGAAGAGTACAACAAATCCAAAGATAGTCTGTGTGATCTCCATGGCCGGTCCCTGTGCAGTGTAATATCATGCAGTCAATGAAAACAGCCAGTCTGATGAGAGATATAATACAGCCATTGCCTAAATGTGTATCTTATCATATTCTAAGAGAAATATGTAATAGCACGGTTTCCCCATCTGATGAGCCCGAGAGGCCGTAACGTCTTTGTAGGTTTTCATACCGCAGCAGTGTATTTTGGGTAGTGTGTGTCGAAGGGGCAGGAAGGTGCACAGAGATAATCTGGCAACGGTACAAAGGCTCAGTGTTTGAATTATCTCCAGCTACTTCTGCCGGGCAATGTTAGATAAGAACCACCACTGTGTATTGCACTAGACGGATGATTTATCAAGTAGAGGGGATATTCTATTATAAGAGGTGTAGAATAACTTTGTTACAGTGTTAAGACACACAGCGTCATCGCTGCTGATGTCTATCGTGAGAGGTGCGGCGACTCTCTTCTGCGATCCAGTTAATGTACAACAGATGGATCGTAATACCAATAAAAACCATGAGACGTAAATCCACAATACTGAAGAGGGCGCGTCAACGCTGCTACCAAATCATTAGCAAAAATAAGAGTAATTCTTGTGCTTTTCTTTAGCCGGCTGTCATTTGAGAGCACTCTCAAGCCAAAGTTTTCATAAAACACAATTTTTTTTGGGGGTCATGCATAAATTATTTTAATCTATCCTTCATAACCTACACCAGCTGCTGGAAGGTGAGCTGCATTAAAAGTCAGCAGATGTAGCCTGAGCATCGGAATTGATGTTTGAGGCAATTTTGTCTCCTTCACACCACAGCAGAGTGTATTTTTAGACAGGAGAGGGACAGACTAATTCTCGGGCTTTGACGCCTATTTAACGGGCGGCTCGTGGACATATGAGCGTGCATAGACAAGGGGAAATATTAGCTCTAACATGACACACATTTTTCCCTGCAAAGTCAAAGATTACACTTTATATGAAAGCTTACATGGCCATTAGGTCAACATTCGTGAGTCTACCGCGTAGCTGATTTGACGTTCTTGTCTATGCGTTATGAATGTGTCACTATTACCAAATGAAATGTGCTATTACTCTTTCCATGTGTTGAACCGAGTGTGAACCTGTGCCTTGTCGTGTGTGTCGTTGTCAGGAAATCAACTAGGGGGAAAAGAGAAGAGACTTTGTTTGTTTGTTTTTTACATATAAATACAGTAGGTACAATGCTTTTGTCAAAATGTATCATCAATCATCTGATTGTTCTCATGTTGAATTCATATTTACACATGTTGCCACGAAGGAACATCTTTTGTGTATTTTTGTAAGTGCTAAGACGTGTCAAGATTTGTACGTCTCCATGTACGCTTCATCTCCCGAGCACAAGGGGTTCATTGCAAACAGCAGTCTCTCTTCAAGTGTACGGGGGTGTGGCTTAAATGCATGAGTTATAATGACACCATAAAATGAACAATGATAACCCAAGAGTAAATGCAGGTAAGAGTCAGTAGTATAGAAATAGCAAGTCAAGTGCTTGTGAAACACCCAAATGGATTAAATTAAATTAAAGCAAACATTTTTAGAGTTATCAAAAGAACATTCCTTCCCTTGCTATGTTTGTGATTGCACAAAGGAAAACCCACAAAAGACATATTTGTCCTTGGAGTCGCGTTTTGATCCCGGCTGATGATGTAGACTGCGTCCTTAAATCCAAATTTCTCTCTTGAACCATGTGCAGATCCGGGCAATGTGTGTTTGAGGTGAAGGATATTCTTTAACCTGCTTGTTTGGTTGACTCCGCTGGCTGTATGCGTGACATATTGTGCTGTCCTCTTGTGTTGGGTTGTCCTCAGCGGGCCGCTGTACCGCGAAGGTGCAGGTCATGTCTGTCCGCGCTGAACCCCGCGAGGCGTCCTTTATGTCGCCTCCTCTGCACTTCAGCCGCAGACCTGACAAATAACTCCCGCCTCTTACCAATCTGTGCTTTAATATGGTGCATTTGTACTGTTTTAGTCCATATTTGAAAAATGTCAGATTCAGTCAAGAGGATTAAATCCCCCATCAAAAGGCCCCGATTTCCTTTTTTCTTCTGATGATTAAGACATGAGTGCTGGTCGCACTTTATCAAGAGACTCGCAGCTTTCTTCCTCCGCAGGTCCAAGGCCAACCACCTGCAATAGAAAGGATTAAGATATGCTGAGAAAGCGCGCTAAGCCTTAATTAAGTTAATTTAACCTGTTTATTTCATAGGTAGCATTTAATAATGGACACCAGCTGCTGCAATTGTGCCCGAACAGAAAGCACAGAATGATTCTGAATGCACAATGTAACATGACTATTGAAAAATCAATAGAAGCTATTTCTAAATAACACATTATTAATTACCGTGGTCTGAGGGGAAGCGGTCAAATCTCCACATTGGGGTCTGTGAATCCCTTTTTCCCCTCGTTCACAAGCACAGGTTTCTCCGTTCTCGTGTGCCAAACAAGGATCTGGTGGGAAAAACAAACACGAACAACAACAGCAACATTAGAAACACGCTGTTCCCTTAATGCACTCGCAGAGGCCGCTCTCCCTTTCAGCTCCCACTCTTCCTCATGTTCTTCAAAAATAGTCGATTCCAGTTCTCGCTCTTATAGTACACACACACACACCGCCACGGGCGCTGTCTGTGTGTGAAGAGCTACTTGAGCGTGAACCGTGCGTTAGAAGGGACTGAAGAGGCACCAAATATGACACAGTCCTCTCAGCTCGGCCTGAGTAAAGGTCTCTGCACATAGGATAATGGCTACCTTCAGATGACAGCCAACAGAAGACATTTTGACACGGCATACACATGAGCCTTTTTGCCTTTGGCGCTGGCGCTACAGTTCTTTGCACAGTTCTTCTGGGTACGCTGGTGTGCCACCGAGGCTTCAGATGGGGTTCATTTGGACAAACATCCAGGAAAAAAAGGATGGCAATGGTACCAGGGGAGGAGAAAAAAGAAGAGCCAAGCTAATTTGCCCTGCTCCTCACTGTGTTGGAACCCTCCTCACTTTCATCTCGCCGTGGCGGCGCCCATGAATTATGCATGGGCCATGTTTGAGATGTGCCAGGAGCCCACTCCTACTTTGCTCAGGTGTAGGGGGAGGTTAATAGTCACTTGCATCGGAAGTGCTAGATTATAAGGAAGAGAGATGCCCGTGCACGACGTTCCATTCCTTTCTTCCTCTTCCCCTCCCACCCTTCAGTCCGTCCCTGTGCTCATCTGTAATCAGTGTGACGGCCCTACCTCCCCGTTCCTCCCAACTCCAATTCCGCTCTCTCAGCCGTTCCCTGAATCCCCTCTTTTCATTTACCCCTCTGAAAGGCTGGGGGAGAGCAGGAGAAAAAGCTGGCTCAAAGTATCTCTCTCCCTTCCTTTCCTCCTCTCTTTCTCTCTTTGTGTGTGTGTGTGTGTGTGTGTGTGTAGGGGTGATTGTGGATCCTGGCTAGCTAAAGCCCTCTGGCTGACTCCTCGTTGCCCAAAGAGAGGCTTAGTGATGTGACCCATGCAGACCAAGGGTCGTGAATAGGAATGGTGGAGTGGGCATGGAGGAAAACGTTGCTGCTG
Source organism: Myoxocephalus aenaeus (assembly GCA_038501785.1). Taxonomy (NCBI): domain Eukaryota; kingdom Metazoa; phylum Chordata; class Actinopteri; order Perciformes; family Cottidae; genus Myoxocephalus; species Myoxocephalus aenaeus. Next base: position 4,492,116 of record JBAMJR010000180.1, read on the forward strand.
CTACCCTCAAGCATACTGAAGTAAGTGTGTGTGTGTGTGTGTGTGTGTGTGTGTGTGTGTGTGTGTGTGTGTGTGTGTGTGTGTGTGTGTGTGTGTGTGTGTTCGGAAAAGTGAGAATGTGAGAAATATAATCAATGATGTCCAACTTTTCAGTAACAACTGTTTCCATAGATTTCTTTTGTCAAGAATTGAATGGATTTCTTTCCTTGAATATGCTGAAGAGAAACATTGGGGAGGACATCGGCTCCGGAGGCTTAATCAAGTAAGTGTGAGGCATCAAAACTTCATATGCCCTTGACTGGCGATCAATGAAAAGATAATGTAATGTTGCAAGTTAATATTAAATAAGTTCTCCCTATCAGGAAAGTGCTGTTGTTACAATTACATTTGGTTGTCTTTTAAATTAATAATTAAACACTTTAGGAAATGCGTTTATTGACTGTGTTGCAGAGAGTTAGATTAGAGTTAGATTATCAATACCAGCATTCTCATATCTGTGTCCATGTTAGCTTGAACGCTGCAAATAAACAGATTGTGGTATATTTCTGTTTTCTTCCCTAAGATTCTGAATTAGTGGTAAATTTATCTGAACAAGATGGTTCAGCATGCAGATTTACAAGACCTTATCATGGTTATGTCACTGGTTTGCTACAGCAAGTGGTGGGAAGAAGGTATTGCCATTTCTGCTTTTCACCTCTACTCTTTTACATTTAAAAGGAAAATATTGCACTTTCTACTTCGCTGCATTTATTCTACAGCTATACTTCACAGATTAAGATTGTACAGTCAAAAGAGATATAATACGCCTATGAAATACAATATACTGTTACAGATTGAACCAGTTGTTCCCAACCTGTTTGACCTGTTTGACCTTTTAAAAGCAGAGTCATTCTATCCACTGCTAGCACTTCCAGTAAAGAGAGATTTTTCTCTCAAAACGTCTCAGATGGTTCGATCAAACAGTTTGGGGACAAAAGTGCTGAAATTCTCCAATATTTCACAAAAACAGTAAAGTCCAAATATTAGAAATCAGAGTTTACTCTGAGTTATCTTATCTATCTATAAAAGAAAATGCAGATTACACACTCATCAGTATTATTAAATACAGAATGACTACTTTTACTCAAAATACTACATTTAGCTGATGATACCTTTGTGTTTTTACTTGAGTCAGATTTATTTTGTAATGAAGTACTTTTGCATTGATGTAGTGGTACTTTTATTTAAGTGGAGGATCTGAATACGCTTCCTCAGAACCTTTTTACCATCCTCATGAACAGTTTAACTTTGCCTACTGACTGCTTAGTCAAGAGGCCCAACGGCATTGACGAAGGGCAATTACCTTAGTGCAATTGGATGCTTTAGGCTCCAGGTCGTTGAGTGTAACAAGTTCCCGGAGCAAACTACTCTCCTGGTAGCCTCCCTTCACCCCGCGAAGCTTAAAGTACGCCTGTGGCTTGAAGAGGATGAGCCTCAGGTTGATGGCGAAGCCGGCCATGTCGATGGCAAAGGGCCGATGGGGGTCGAACACCGTCTTCCAGCCGTAGACCTTTCCAGCTGCATTGACCTTGGGGGACTCGTACCGCAAGCCGCCCACAAAGGCCACGGGCCACACGGAAACTTTCCGAGTGGATCTCATCTAGCGAGAAGAGAAAACGGAAAGGGAGAAGAGAGCAAATTAGTCATGTGAAAAAGCATACACGACAGTGAGACACAGTATTTGAGCCTCAGCTGCCAGCTCTACAGCAGAGTGTGTAGACGGAGGGTCTTTAGAGCCGCAGCTATTATTCATCCTGAGAGATGGTGAATATTGACCGAGCCATTGTGCCCTGTGCAGCAGACACGCTGCGAGAGGAAGGCGGATCACATACATTGTTCAACAGCTGCTCTACAATGAGATAATTAGACACCATCTTTGAAGGAGCCAAGCCGTTAGAGCAAGTGGCTCCAGTCGCTGGTTGGCTGAGGAGATTCTTTACGGTAGCGCGCTGCCATCCTCTTCTTCTTTTCGGCCTTTAATCTTCCGGCATCAAACGATCTTGCTACCCTTTTTCTCAAGTTTTCCTTTGCCATTCGAGAAGGGCTGCAGTCATAAAATGTACGTACAGGAAACGGCAGAGTCGTTTAACCAAACTCAATGCAGCAGAAATAAATATGCTGGTGCCTCTATGAGGGAAGCTTCATTTAAATATAAATGTGCAAGTGTATGCACAGTATCTAGTATGTGTGTATATGATAAAGTAGAGTTCTTACGTGCATATAGAACATGTCTATATTTGCAATGCAAACCTGTTTCCAAGTGTGTGTGTGTTCGTGAAAGCATTCACTGTGTATTTTAAATGTGTGTGTGCAAATCACATGCAAATAGCCGTTTGCACATGATCCGCTATATTAGATTGGTGAGTGTAATCTCTGATGGACTGCTGTGTGGTCAGTTCAGGGGATCAGAGAGCTGCAGAGTGTGAACAGCATGAAGTGGGCTGTGGGGGCTTATGGGAATCTGTGGATTTTAGCTTTTGGGGTCAGGAGCTGTGCCAGGAACCCAGATAAGATTTGGCAGGACGTTCGGTCTCAATGAGATCTGGGTGTTAATGGCGGAAGAGCGATTGAGCGCTTACATGCATCCATGTGAGTGTGCGGCTATAACTTTATACACAGGACCTTATCTCTGTCTGTTATGTGGCGTATGTGCTTTGGCAGCGATGCAAGTGATAGCTGAATCCAGCCACCGACCCATTTTGCCCAAACTTACATCCACCTGCCTGCTTCCCTCATAGAAATACAGTACGGACAACTTAAATGAAGAATGAAGCAGTCTTTCTGGAGGCAGTGTGAAGCGACTCGTCACTTTCCCGTCTGAAGATGTGAAAACGAGTGTTCCGCCCGCTGCCTCTAGAGGGAATATCAGCCAGAGTAACATAGCACACATCCTTCTTCTTCTGGCACCCAAGCACACGGAAACGCAACAAAGTTCCTCTCGCCCCACTCTGGTGAATATGATGTGTTTGTACAGAGTTGTTTTTTTTTTTTTTCACTGTTGCTACAGTTTGTATTTGAATGCCTGTGTGAGCATTTAAGAATCTATTCCTCGCTCCACTCAGCGAGAGGCCTTCGGAGACAAAATGGCCGTGTTTCAGAGAAGCAAAGCAAAGAAAAGAAATCCCAAATCCTCACGGAGAAAAGAAGGCAGGCATCCAGGTAATAATCAGTCCTTCAGGGTGCAGAGAGGAAGGAACGGAGCAGAATCATCGTCGTCCATTGCTGCCATTGGAGGAGTCTTTGGATTAAGTCTTTGTGCAGAATTATGCAGAATTATGATGAATTCCAAATAAAGTGATTTTAAAATAGGATGTTATATCACTTTTCATTTGTTGCATATGCATTATATAGCTTAAATCCTGACAATCATGATACTTCTCACAGATATCTTGCATGTATATAATAATGTATATTATGGAAGCACCAATAGTCAAAATACTGACACAATGTCGCTACTGACATGTTTTGATATTTGATTTGATGATTATCTCACTGCAGACATTCTGAGTATGTGATTGCTCCATTCTCTTGGATTTATACTGTTGACATTTATTCTTAAAGGTTGAAATTGAGAACAGAGAGTGTTGGTTAAAAATAGCATATGCTAAACAGTAAAAACACTTTCTGGAAGGAAACATAAAGCCTTTCCTATGAAGCCTCAATGATTCAAGTTTGTTACAGTGAGAAATTCATATTTAAATATTTTTTTTATTAAGGCATGACCAAATTAATATAACTTAATTTTGATGTGCCAGAGCCACTGATAGTCACTGCATGAATGAAATATATTTACATTTATTGTGATGCTCGTCATCATGTAAATAGCTCTAATTTATTTTAATTTGTCTCATAATTAGAGTAAGAAATGTATTTCAATTGCTCAAAATTAATTAATTAGATGATTTAAGATTAACCAGGCGAAAATGAAGAGTATATTTCTAACATATGGAGCCGTGCATGTCAAACCTCGTCTCTAGACTGGAGACTATATTGTTTTTAAGCTGTTGAGACACTGAACATTTACTATGGTGTCAGCAAACTACTGAATTTTTACTATGGTGTCAGCAAGCTATTGTGTAGTCGCAGTCCACTCTCTGCTTTCTGTCTATCTGGCTGTCACCTTCTCTTTTTATCGCATTCTTTTCCTTTTTCTGTCCCTCCCTCTCTGCGTCTCTCTCTCTTTCCCCCTCAGGGCCGTTACTCTGACCCATAAATAGGCCCGCTGGAGGTGATGGAGGGCCTCTGAGGGAGACGGAGCACTTCGGCTGATTCCCAGAGAAAGGTAATGACAGGCCCCGTCAATACCCGACGCTCCATTTACCTCGGACCCCGTCTGCACTACTAACAAGACTTGAGGCTAATACTCAGAAGACCTAGACCGTGTCTGCTCAGGTAATTCAACTGATGTTAAGATGGATGGCCTGAGACATACTGATTACATGCCCAACCGTCTCTCCACCGCTGACTATGCTTGTTAAGCAAAACAAATGCTCCATAGGGAATTTATAGTTGTATAACATACCACAGATCCATAGGGTATAGAGTATATGGCTGGGCAGTATGATATATTGTATGTAATGCAATCCATAAAGTAAACATTTACATTTGTGCATGTTTTCCCCCCCAATACAACTACAAAAGGAATATACATATACAGTAGAGATTTTTTTTTCTTTAACAAATCTTTATGCATTGTACCAAAAAAAACAAAATAATATTTAATCTGCTTCATCCTTTCCTCAAGCCCATATAAAAGGGCAGTCCGTTTTATTTTACTGGATTTTTGCACACAATGACCATAACATATTGCTGAGGGTTCACTGATGCCTTCCTGATCAATTCTAGTCTCGCCTCTTTTAGCCGAGTGGCTGCCGAGCTTTCTAGCTTTCTAAACGTCTGTGTTTTTGCTGGGAACAAATCAACGGATTAATCTCCCAGACCCTCTGAATTACCCACCGTGTGCTCTGCACAGGATTTGTTTTTCTGAAGTGGAGCAGCATTTGAAAAGGTGGATTTAGCTTGAGAATTTCCAATAGTGGTCAGTGCCAAACAGGAAATGGGTAGGTATAAGCTTTACAATCTAAAGTTTAGATGATTTAAGTTGGAAGTACTTATTAAGTTAGGTTCAGGTTAGAGGTGATTGGGTTATGACTTTCATTTGTCATTGTAGTTACACTGGGATCTATCAAATAATTGCCCAGTTCACACACAGATTCCGTGATACTGCCGTAAATTAGGTCCTTCCGTTTCACGCGAAACTCATCAACAGCGGCTTAACGCCACCCCAGAGTGTGACTTCACATAGCACGCCACAGCATCACAGAGTCAAAAGAGTTATGATGTTTTGCCGCGATCACAGCTCTGTCCCCCATTCTGCCTCAGTGCCTTTCATACAGAACAGCAAGGCAGATTAATGGCTAAACATCGTTGTATAGGGTGTGTGAAAGGGGCTCACGCTGAAGCTGATTCAGTATACGTGTGCATGCTGTTGATGTAATATAGCAAACATCCACTCATTACGCCACTGCATTCAGAAACATTTTGTAAAGATCAACCCATACTGTAAATGTGCCTTGTCTTGCGTGTCTTTTTTTCCTCGCCAATTTGTGAGAGTTTGCAGAGAACGCATGAAATAAACATGAGTGTGTAGCAACGCTAACCTCCTCAAACAACTCCAGGCTGTATGTGTTGTCGTCGTCTGCAAAGTAGACGATCCCGGCTTGGCTGCTGTTGGCGTTGAAGGTCTCCCTCAGCCACCGCAGGGCCAGATTCCTCTGCATCGTCCCCCTGGGGATTCTGGGGTCCCGAGTGTCACCCCGCAGCTTATAGTTCCTGGGCGTCTCTACATTGAGGTGGGTGTAGTTAAGTCCCATTTCTCGGAGGAGCCGCGTGACGAGAGGCGTTCTCCTTTGGGAGTCCTCCACCAGGATCCAGTGCAGGTTGGGAACATGGAGGAAGGTGTTTGCCAGCCGCGTCAGCTCCGCCTTCTGCACCGGTCGACTGTACGTGGGGGTGATGATGTGGATGGTGGGCAGCACGTCGGACCAAGGCGGAGGCCGCGTGTACACATACTCTGTCCTCACCACCTCCACAATGTCCTTATCCGAGGCACAGTATTCCTTGGAGTCTTGTGCCTGCCCACCTGCCTCCCTCTTGCCGTCCACGCCATCATCTGCAGATTTGGGGATAAGAAGACATGTAAGGCATTAGTGCAACCTTGGGCTGCCCTTTGTATGTTTGCCTCAGGTGACTTAAACCCAATAGGGGTAAAGTGTACCTGAGAGCCGGTGATGGCGGACTGCAAGCCTCTCTGGAATGATAAAGATCTCTTTTACTAGATGGTGACAGGCTGCAAAAAGTGAAAGCAGGCAGCGTGAGAGGATAACACAGCTGATGGACAGAGAGACAGGGCAAGGCGAGGGAGGGGAGGGATGAGCCTTGCTATTCCCCCAGCGTTGCCTTTGGGCTTTTCTTTCCAAAGGAAGAAAAATGTGTGGATGAGGATGCATGAGACATGCCCTCTTTTTCTGTTCAGACTCCACCACGGACTCCCTCAACCTCTGCCTGCCCCTCCATGTCCATAACGTACACACACTATGCTACTTTCCTGCAATGTAGCAGAATTTTTAATTACTGTTCACATTAATTTCATTATAAATATATATTGCCCCAGAGATCCCTAAACATGACCTAAAATGCAATGATTAACTGTGGTGGGACTGAACACTCCACTACCAAGATATGTTGGCTCATAAATGACTCCAATGCAGGTTTTTGGTTATTCTGTTCAAGCCAAACATACATGCTCGCATTGGCGGGTATTTCCCTTTTATGCACACTGGAGTCTGACAATCCAGGTAACACCAAATGCAAATTAAACAGTATAAAACGGGAACTGTTCTTCTGTGGTTATGTTGAGCATTTGCCACCAATGATCAAAGCTCCCAGCAGCTGCAGCACTACCGTAGTGAATGCTGTGTTACTAACACACTGCTTTCTTGTTTCTTTCTTCTGAAATAAGGTAAATTATCATTTTGAATGTATAAGTGAGAAAAATGTGATCGCTTCAGACCTGCAGGTAAACAGCAGTGAATAAATCCACTGACGCAAGCTGAATGCTCTCGAGGTAAAAGGCTGCGATACTTTGGCCCCACCAGTTTGGTCTAGATGGATATAATATGATAATAGACTCATTAAAGTTGTTGATTTCTTTTCATTGTGCCGCAGCTAATGGCGAGCTTCGTCGCTGTTCAGCCCGAGCTCCAGTCGCACCTCCGACATAAGGTGGGTTTTTCCTCGGCATATAGATTAACACAATCTGCTGATGGCCAGATGTTTGGCAAAGGCTGCCGGCGAGTGCTCTGCCAAAAAAAAAAAAAACTCTAGCTCCTCTTTTAAGAGCACACAAAAGGGCCTGTGGGCAGAGCTGTGGCATTTTTTCTTCTTATGTATACTTCATTGTGTCTTCACTGTCTTTAATTGTTAACACTGTTTGTTATAAAACATATGAATTTAGTGAGGAAGAAATGTATCAACTATTCAGACACTATTTTAGGTGTCTAGGTAAGCTGTAAAAAACAATTATTCAATATAATGTGTAGCTTCTGTTGACTCCGGGCTGCTTTAGGACAATTGTGTCTACTTGTTTTGGTTGTTAACCCCTGTGTGTGCATTCATGACATTATAAGAAGAGGGCAAAGAGCTCTGTTGATTGGCCGTGGCTCCAATGGGGTTGTTTACTCTGCAGAATGCTTGACATTTTACACTGTTGGTTTACGGCATCTGGGGGATGATTGGGAGGCTCATGAGTGTGCGTCCTAATGACTCCCACTGGTGTGCAAACCTGATAGTACACGTGGAAGGAAGATATTCCGTGAGGCTAATTGAGCCAACATTTATTATTTCAAATTGCTGATTAAACAAACTCGAAAATGAATTTGCACAGAATTTGAATGAGTAGAATTGGGGAATAGTTTAAACCTAAATGGATAAATGAATTGTGGACATGCTGCGGGACAGTGCATGCTGTGTGAAGTTGAGCGCCACGCCGAGAGAAAGATATGGATGAATGGGCCGAGGAATTCACGTTAACATACTAGAAAAAAGTTATTGTCAACATAAGAAGAATGAAATTAGACAAAGCTGAGCAATTCATTCTATTCAACTGATAAAAAAAAAAAACTCATTGATGTATGAGAGCGTACATGTCTATATATATATCTATATGTGTAATTTCTCAGTCTTCATCACGCACCAAACAATCCACACTGATGAGCTTTACATTGACTGGACGAGTGCCATTGAGCTCTGATGAAGCCGCTGGTCATGGTTAGCGAGTGCCTCTAAATGAACGGCCTGCTGTCTAAACCTGAAGTGAGTTGTTGGGTTGGAGGACCCACTTCCCGTGTGATATTGCCAGTGGAGTGCAGTGCACTGCGTACCCTTGCGGATGGCGAGGAGTGGACCTATCGCGCTTTGGTGCCAAACAGTGATGAGTAGCGTCCAGGGTAACACGATCAACACGATGGCAAGAATATCTCTTCTCTTCGGCATCTCCAGGATTGGTTATTTGGCTCGGCATTACCTGGAGAAAAAAAGGAAATGGATGTATTATCATTCTGCATTTTGTAACACTCAGGATTTCTCGTTGAATCACTTCGAGAAAAAAGAAAATCCATAAAATGTCCATGTTTGCGTTGATATTTCCACCATTCAAGCAAACCTATAATTTGCTGAATCTCAGTTACTTGTGGATGGAGAGGCACTGGAAGACCATATTATAGACCCATATTCATGAGGACCAAAAGTATCATTGAAGTAAATTGTGTCATAGTTTACTCTGAGCTGTACAGAATATATATAGATATTATTCTGTAGCAGACACAGCGCCATTACAGCCTCACCAAAACACATTAAGAGTGAGATAATGGAGCAGGGTCTTTTCATCCTTTGCAGAAAACTGTAAGAAGGTAAAATAATACAAGTTTATAAAATAAATATATACACACACATGTGCGTGTTCAATACTTTTCCCTGTGTCATTCCATTTTATTACACATAACTTAATTTCTGAATTTATTTGTTAGATTTTTCTTTGAATGTATGGATTAATTGGGTTGTTACCGACGTCCGGTGAAAATGTCATGTCAAAAGCTCTTTTAGAAATATATTTACTGAGAAGAATGGTGACGTGTTGAATACTTATTTTAGCCGCTGTATATATACATATATATATATATATATATATATATACACAAGTGTCACAGCCAACAAAAGGAGGGTCAAAACTAGCAGAGGAGACCATGGAGCACGAGCCTGTGCCCTCTGCCAACCCGATGAGCTCATCGGGGCCATCGCTGAGGACGAGGCGGTGACTTCATGCTGTAACGAGTCACCGGCCAAATGGCAGAAAACAATATCACCAGACTGCAGCTTGACTGTTTGGGATGTGTGCCCTTCCCTCTGAGTCCAGATTGATTGGTTCAACTTTGTATCCCTTTGAACAATCTAATTACAGCATGAAAGACACTGGCTGTAAATTAATTGAAATAACATCGAAGAGTGAATCTTGAAAATTGAATTCATTAATGATTTGCCACAATGTGATTAACAAAATGGGAGCAGGTCTCTCCACGTAGCGGTTCAATGCATTGTGTTTTTTTAAGGTTTAACACACTTATTTATATTAACTTCTCTTAATGGTTTAATGCTACTTTTAAAAGGTAAAGGTGCAATTTGTGATTGAAGTGTAAAACATGGATCAATGGTAGTCCCAGTTTGTGCCTCTCATCTGTTCGCATACACTTGGGCAACAGAAGTTAAACACTTAAGGCTTCAACAGCAGTAAGGAGTATTACATTACATTAAATGTTATATTATCTTTTGTGGAAACCAACGGTTACTTCTGTGGCCTGAATGCCTGAGGATACACGAGAGGCACAACCTAAGGGGTAGGTCATGTGTTGCCCCATAACCAAAATTCAAGGAGGGGATTGGAGCCAGCGAGCACTCTCAAATGTGGTGATATGTATTTTTTACGCATTTCACTCGATTCATTAATGTTTTTATACTGTCTCCATAACCGCACCACTAACTAAATATGACTTTGTGTTGAAATGTTTTATTTATATATGTAACGTAAATGCAGTAATACAGTAAATACATTACTAAAACATGTCTATGCCGCGCCCCGCCTTAGTTGCCGTTGCTACGCCAGTCTGAGGAGTGTAAACCAAATACTGGACCATAATGAGCAGAAACAGCAGCGAACATTACCTCAAACTCTGATGGCATCCAGGACCGGCCAGATGAATGGAAGCTCTAACCAGAAACGGGGCTTTTTTTTAAACTAACAGATTTTGCCTGGCTGCGGGTGCTAAGTCATGATTGGACCATCGCTCTTCAGGCAGCAGTCAAATTTATGATTGAATAAAAGATGTAGGACCTGGCCTTTTTAAGAGCTGGAGCAAAGGAGGTCGAGCACTTAAACACACTGCGGTAAACTCTGTTAACATTTTATGTGTTTCAGAAAAAAAACGACAAAATGAACATATACTCAGCGTATAGACGTTGATTCTACAATGTGCACACAGTGCACATGAACACACACCATATAAGGTAATACCACACACACTTTGACAACGAGAATAACTACCTCTGACAAAGTCTCAAGTCTTTTTCGCAAATGTAAAAGTTGTTGTAGTTCATTTGTTTTGGATTGCATTATTATATTTCAGACATACTTATTATTGTGCCCACTCTCTGTGCTGGTGGGCCCGCTACATTGCCACTTTGGTAGCTCATTTACATTGACTTTAAGGATGACAGACCTCCCCGTCTCTCCCAGGGACGGCCTCTGCTCCTCTTTAATGGGCTGCTGGCTTTACGCCGAGCCCTAACGGGAAAAATGCAGTTATTAACTGATCTGCTCAATTACACAAAGGAGGAAAACAGACATAATGTGAGCACAGGTGTTTGGCATATCCATTACAGCTTTACACATGAGGAAGCAAGTCATCACATTCCCCACAGTGATCCTTTTCCCACTGCTGGGGAAGGTGGCCGTATATATTGAGGCTTAACATAATTGTATATGCCAATTATGTCTATTGAGCTCTGTAAATAAACCATTAATGCCCAAGCAATCAGGTGTGTGAATAGTTGACACAACATGCACCTATACGGGTTTTCTACTGATACAGAAATTGGTTCTGCAGAGTTGCGAAGCTGTATTTCTTCTACTTTAGTGGAGAGGCGATTTACAGTGAAGTCCTCTGTGGAAATTGATGCTGTGCGTGGCTCTGCATAGCTATATAAAGTACAGTAAGTTGTACAGACAATGACCCACAGTAAGTGCATCAGCATGCAGCCACATTTTTCTTTTCTTTTTTTTTTAAAGAAAAAGGTGAGAACACTGGAAGCTTTTTAGACCTGCTTCCAAATACCAGAAATGCAAACAATCCTTTTACAGCCTGTAAATGTCTAGAAAGTCATATCTACTCTCTTTTCCGACACTTCTTCTCTGTGCAGTCAGGATGGCCCTCGGGGAACACAAACTATAATAATGCTTAACAGTTACCCATCACACAACACGACTAGTGCTTACATTTGATGTGCAATGGATTCCTTGACCTTGTGAATATGTCTTTGGTCCTTGAGAAGTGTCTCCGTTAGCAGTATGGTGGCTGAAAAATGATAGCTTCCGTTAATGTGAGAATCCCTTAAATTACCTCATTTCTTATCTAATTAACTCTTGGCCCGGGTCATTATCAATCCCGTAAACAACAGAATGGGGATTAATTCTGCAAATACTGACTGGCTTTACTGCATCTCCCAGTTTCCCATGAGGCAATTGGATAGTATCTTTTATGAGACCGCATCTTTCAAACTGGCACCTCAAGTTTGTCATGTAGGCTTTTCTAATATCTGTCGAAAGCCGAGATTGCCCTAATGACATCACTATGACATCATCAGGGGGATTTTAGCTCCTCCTCCGCCGTTCAGTAGTACTCTCCTTGTTTCATTTCATTTCATTTCATTTATTTATTTGAACAGGGACCGTACACATCAATCAACCCAGGGGTAAATGTGTCAGTCTTAGCTAAGGCTAAATTTCAATCGTAGTCCCTGTGGCCGGATATAACAAGCCATCACTAAAGGAAAGAAATGGTTATAACAAAAACATCTTAAAAAGCAATAAACACACACACATTTTGTACACACAATCATTGAGGAGGGAGTCACGACTCATGCTCACACACCTGATTGCTAATAAGCCAGTTCTTCAGGCCGTGTTTAAAAGAGGGATATGTTCTGCGTGACCAGTGAACTGACCAGTGAACTGACCTTGAAGTGTGAAATCAGTGGAATGCCCCTTTAAATCACATTGCTTACATATAATCAATACATCCACATGGACAAAAGAAAAAGACAAAAACCTTGGATGCTCACCCACAGTTATAACTGGATCATGGCACCACAGGTGATGCGCATCTGGGAAGGCCACACTGCGTACTGGACGAGCTACGCAGTGGTGACGTCCTCCATGACACCTCAGCCGACCATTTCCTCGTCCTCTGCCGCAGACGGGCAACGCCGAGTCCAGACCTGTAAAAGAAGAACCGTTTGGGTGAATATGATGCAGTGATGACAGATTGAGAGTGCTTGTCTCTTTGTGTTCTCACAGTGTGTGTCCTTCTCTCACTCACACCAGCATGAGACATTCAAGGACAGTCAGCCAGGTTTAAACATAGCCATTTTGGACAGGCTTTGAACAGCGAATGCCTTACAGCGATTCTTGGCTCCAGACACCTTTGTGAGTGGTGTGGCTGTTGGACGTCTATTCATTATTTAACATCAAAGCGCTCGGGGTGGAAATGCAGCTGAGGAAAAGTGTGTCAGTATCAAGTAATGAACTCTAATTTGGATGCACATCATTCAGATTCACAGCAGGGTTCGCTCCTCCAGTGGTAGACGACTGCTGTGCTTTACAATGCCGCATTTTTGCTCATGTGTGAAATGGTTAATGCCGTACGTGTATTGATAATTTTACCTCATTGACTCCAATCTGAACTGAACAGACACGCAGTTGGTATTTTTCATTTTTTTTTCATGCCTAATGTGGGAAATGGAAGAGGGTTAGTCACAACTCCCATTGCTTGCCAACAGTCTAGGGTGGGGGGATGTTACAAAAATAAACTGGCATCATGTCTTATTCAAATACATCTGAGGGAACGCTGCTTCTATGGAGGCTTATGCTTCACTCCGCCAGTGATGTCTGCACGCTGCATCGGCTGCAAAACTGGATGGCTGAGGACTGTATTTTTTCGGGGCTTTGTAATGGAGAATCATATAAACTGCAAATATGTAGTTTTGAGGGAATGAACAGCAGGACTCCCAGAATCCTTTTACCGAGCCACAGTGTTGTATAAAAAAGGCAAATTGCCTGTGATCCAGCGATGTGATTGTGTGTCTGTGTGTGTGTATGTGTGCTTGATGGGCACTACATTTCAAAACAATCTATTTTCAGATTGCCCCGACACATTGTCCAATTTCTCAAACTGAAGTATCGTGCTTCTGAGGGCTGGTGTCGGTCGTGTGGGAAAAGGGAATGAAAGATGAATACGAGAAACGGTCTTCATGGGTTAGTGCAGCGTCTGCAGAAGGCTATTTGCTTTTTTATGACAGCGACAAGCAAGCCCTGTAGTGCCAAGAAAAATAACTAAACAGTGATAGAAAGGCTTTACAGTTGCTGCCAGGTACTGACACGCATGCAAAGTCGCAATGACAGTGTTGTCGCTCGGATTTCTGCACAACAAGCGCCTCCTCTCTATGTATTGTGATGGAGCTAAACAGAGGGAAACACTGTATAGTACAATAACCTGCCAAAATATCAGAACCCTCCAACAGGCCGCTGCAGCGTCTTAGTGCTAAACATTTTTAAAAGAAAATATTTGGGAAAAAAAACAAACAAGCGTGGCAAGGGCTGCCAGCCGAAGGGAGCTGGAATAAACATTGCTGTTACGTGCAGAACATACAGAGCTATAGATGCTTGTTTGGGATATGATGAACGCATTCATTAAAAGTCTTTATTTCTTCTTTGGCTTTTACACATTTGATCTGGTATCGGCCATGGAAGATTAACTTAATTAATAACATGTTAATAGGTCCACACCTGCCAAATCGTAAATTCCCATCAGCCTCAGCTGTTCTTTGGGCTATTTACCAAATACTAGCATGCTAACCCGTTAAACTGAGATGATGAGCGTGTTAAACACTACACCTGCATGTTGGCATTGTCATTGTGATCATGTTAGGATGCTAATGTTATTTAGCGTAGTGCCCAAGTAGCCTGCAGTAACAGACTCTTGAGTCTAGTCAGAACTGACTATAGAGCCCATTATTATCAGTTGAAGACGTACACACATACACAAAAAACAATACCGCAGCTTACATTTCTCACTGTTTTATGTGCTGATCAATTTTAGTCTAATCTGCAGCAAATGGCAGACAATGAAGCTCGACAGCCTTTCACATCAGCACAAGTTAACCAGCTGTGAAGGGAACACCTGCCGCTGATTAATAAAGAATCACAGCAACTATGTCATGTGTGAAAACTGTTGTTCTGATTGTTGAACTAACATCATTACCCCCCCAAAAGGTGAAGCGGGAGGGGTGAAACAATACGTTTCTCTGCTGGGTTTGAGTGTGTTGGAGGAAATAGGTGCTGTGTGTGAGATAAAAAGGATGGGAGACCTGGACAACAGTGCATGCAGAGGGATCAGACAGTAAATTATAATGTCCCCACTGGTTTTACGGCCTTTTGTTGGACACAGAGCAGACATCATTAACTTCATCATTATGATTGTATGGTTATAAAGGAGCTTAGAAGCGATTCCCACATTGTTACCATACAAAGCTCATATGGTTTTATTTCCTCAGATCTCTTAATAATCTTAACACTAATATAAGTTTTAGACCCAAGTGCATTACCTTTAAAATAATAAAAACACATTGTCCGGTGATCATCGGTCCCAAATCCGTCACTAAAACCAGTCACAACTTCTGCCTCACCATCCACAACTCCACTCCGTCTCCCTCCCCACACGTCCGCAACCTCGGAGTCATGTTTGACAGCAACCTCTCCTTTAAACGTCACGTCAAACAAATCACCGGAACTGTCTCTTTTCACTTAAAAAAACCTTGCCCGTGTCCGCCCATCACTCTCCTCATCTGCTGCTGAAACTCTGATTCACGCCTCCATCACCTCCAGGATCGACTACTTCAACAGAATTCTTTATGGCACATCATCCAAAAAATCCTAAATAAACCCCAGGACATCCAGAACTCGGCTGCTCACCCACTTCTTCAGAACTGCTTTTAATGTGTGTTCTATGTTTTTTATTGTATAGCTCTTTTGTGACGATTTTAATGTTTGTAAAGTGTCTGAGTATTTTGAAAAGCGCTATATTAATCAAATGTATTAGTATTACATGTAGCACCTCCACGTTATTACATGAGGACACATTACACCTTCCTATGAATCTAACTTCATTTTTGTCTGACAGTAAGACACACATATTCCTTTTCCAATACCGTACAGATGTTTTCTGTATTATTATGTTGGCAATGCTAATTACAAAAGGCTTTGATCACCTACATTCCCCTTTGTGATGTCTTTTATGCCATGCAACCAAAACATCTTAATTTTTTATACAAAGTCTTTTACAATATCTAATTCAGGATCGTCTTTCTCGCTTTTTTCTGAGGCTTTTAACCATATCTCATGGTCTTCCTCAGTGGATAGAATTTCACTATTGGCACAGATTTAGCTCAGTTGTAAAGTATGGGTGTTGATTTGCCCAAAGTTATCTCAGCCACGCAATGAGCACTGAGCAAACTCAATCTGTTATTGAATACCACAAGATGTGATTGAAAGTATGGTAAAAAATAAGCAAGTAAGTAGACATTGAGTTAAGATTTCCAAGGTAAAGAAGAAAAAAACTTTCACGCTCAACTCAAATTGTAGCGAAATGCGAAGTGCATTCTTCTAATTGGGAACATTTGAATTACTGGCTCTTCAGGTTTTACCCTAGTATTCAGTATTTTAGTATCCAGGGAAATATGTTTAAATGTGAGATTAATTTAACATCAAATACAATAATGGTAAGACATATATTTATATTACATTTTCACATAAAAGGTTAAAATGGGTTAAAATGCATAACCGTTATTTGGGCTATAAGAAAAACGGGCACTGAACACATTTATTGCTCAAACCCTGACGTTGACAAGTATACTAGAGGCATCCGCACTGGCAGGCTCACAACTTCTTCCTCTTCCCTCCCAGATTCATAAAGTTGAGTCAAAGATGAAGCGAGGGCATGCTTCCAAGTTTGTTATCGAGTCTCCCTCTGACTTCTGAGCTGCCTTGGACCATCTCCTATTTGCCGAGGACCCAATAATAACATCATCTTTTCCTTGCTTGCTTTGTGGCATCATTTTTGATGTCCTCTCCTCTCTGGAGATAGAGTGTTCTGGTATGTGCAATCTCTCGCTTTCGTTTATCAATTCATTGGTCTCCGACCAGCTCGGTGAAGCCCGGAACAGTTTTCAGGGATATCTGGGGAACGTTGGAGGACATGTCACTGGAGTGGATCATTATTGATGTTACTGTCACAGCCCCCCCCCAAAAGCTCTGCCTAGAGGTGTCATTAAAAGGGAATTGTAAATCTGTGGGCGCTGATTCACACAGGCATAATTGCTTTTGAGGTGCAGTAAGCCGGGAGCAGGTGATCATAGGCTTTCTTCGACGTTGAGCTTCTTTCATAGTCCCGGTTTTGGATTTCAAGGCCCGGAATCATCGTAAGATTATCACAAAGTTTAATGAATGTACAGGAGTTTGGCTTCGTTTTTCTAGTCAATTTTGACGTCAACTGACAGCTTACAATGTTACACATTTAAATTATTCGTTGGGAGTAGAAACTATAAGTGGCACAACGATATGCCTTGATATTTCCACATTCTGCATCTGCATGCATAAAAAAAAAATTTCAGGTATGAACTAAATATTTTTGGGTGGTTCCTGTCCACAATACTTCCTATTTTTGGTAAGTGTGTGTGTTTGAATGCATGCATAAATCACAGATGGAACAATTTTCATTCTCAAAAATGAGGATCCCTCAAAGACAGTTTGAAAGTATTTTCATGAGCGTATTCATACAATATATTCAATAATTCAGTTGTATTAATGTTTAATTTATTAGTTTCTCTTTCCACTCAGAGAAACTGTAAAATATAATGGATAAAAAAAAACAATTAGAGGCTGGGTCATTGGTGTAGTGGAAAACGATCTTGTGTTAAAGACTGGGGCGCACTGAGGCAGTTTGACTGCCTTTTCCTCACAAACTAATTAAACTCATTTGTGGGCAGAGGGGGAACTAATGTATAATGTTATTCTGAAATCTTGAGCAGAGTTGGCAATTATTTTGCTTTTCAAAATGTGAATGAGAGTTTAAAGTTCTGCATGAAACTATCAAGGATCTTTTTGTTTGAGAAAACAAACAACAGCAGCTGCTTGTCTTGAAGGGAGCATTTCCTCTGTTGAATTTGATATTTTCTGCCAGCCATGCTTGTGTGTGCTCTGCTACTGCTCATATTCTAGGCTGGGGTTCAGTGAAAGTTCGCCTCGATGCAAGTTTTGTATTACTTGCAATCCAATCCACACCTGCCGTGGAGCGAGTCTCTTCAAAATGTGATCCTCTCCTTAAGAAACAAACTGCTTTGAGTAAAGCTAATTGCAAAGCAGAGAAGGCGGATCCTGTAGGAATACTGTGGTCGGCTGGTTTTGGAAAAGCAGTTATCTTGTTTAAGATCATGTCATATTCTCAAATTCACAGGTCGTGCTAACTGGAATTCTAGCATACTCCTTTAAATGGTAATAATGTATGCAGTAATTAGTAATCAAAGAGTGACTCGCTGATGTAAACAATTACAAATCATGTCAAACTTTAATCTGCCAGATTATCACTATTTGCAGACCAATCACTGTAAATTCTGATTGATAAAGAAACATTTGCCAGAGATAGTGGCAGTAAGTGCTGTCTCGCATACTTGATTTAGACGATGAGGATGGCTGTTTCATTTTCAGGAAAACTTGAATAACCCATTAGCCGTGAGCGTTTGCGCTGATTGATGGCTCCGATCCATGCCTGGATCAGGCTGCCTCAGCAATGACGGAGGATTTAAGAGCACCAACCTTCGGGCAGGTTCCTCTCTGCAGATAACCACGGGGGATAACCCAGCGCAGCCGGCCCTTAACTTATTCTGACTAATTTATAGCCCGGCTCTCCCAGGGCACACTTCCAATGCTGGACCTGGGAGCACAATGCAGCCTCTCACAGCTGGCCGAGCAGACTGAAGGAGTTACGCCAGGATTGCAGAGGCTGCCACTGAGACCTGGACCTGCCATGTCGGGTCAGCACAGCTCAGCTCTGATCACAATGGAGTCCTTGGACATGTCATCTTGAGGGGGACCACAGAGAGATGGGAGTAGCATAGTTTTCCTCGCATAGCTTTCCTCACTGTGACTAGAAACTCTGCCTGATTATTAGTGAGTCAAAGATAGCGGTGCTTAGCATACTAAACGGATGCGTACAGATTTGGCTTGTTCAAAGTTTACGACTCCATCGAATCAAAGAACTATCACACACAAAAACAAAAATGGTTTGCTTTCTGCTAAAGAGCTATGAGAAGATGTATAACACTATATGTATGGCAAATATGAAGCTATAGCCAGCAGCTGCTTTGCACAGAGACTGGAAAAAAGGGTCTCTGTTCAAAACATGCAAACCATCACCTTTATTGCTCACGAAGTAACATATGTCTTGTTTATTTGATTTGTAAAGAAAAAAGAAGAAAAAAACAAGTGTAAAAACATCAGTTTGTGGTTTTGTTTTGGCTTACATGCACGACTATTCCCTGCCTGGATGCAGTAACTTAAGTCTCTGCTTGTTGTCTGGCAATTAATCACTATAAACAGATGCTGCATTCAGGATCTGCAGGTAACGGGACGAGATGTTTGGTATCGGAAGAGTTCTGGTTTCCGTTTGTAATCACCAATCGCGTTTGAGCAGGCTTTGGTTGAATGCAGGTTAACAGTCCGTGTGGAGAGCCAGAGAGACATAACGCGTCGGTCCAAATGCAAAGCCAGAACCCACCGGCTATCGTCTGAATCGTCTTTTTTTGTGGTTTATAATGAGCTTGTAAACTGGCTAGTTGTGAACCAGCCCGGTCACGCATCTCAAGTTGCAAACTGGAGCGCAAACAACAAGCAGCTCACGGAAAAAAGCAAGTGGCCGGATATCAGCTGGCTTTGTGAGAACCACAGAAATAAAGGCCCTCGCCTCCAGAGGCTTATCTGAGATTGCCTGGCAACTGATTACAGCCAAGAAAAAAAAAAAGCTCTTTTCTGTGCAGTTTTTTGTATGATTAAACAAATGATATGTAACGTGTAAGCTTTATTGATGCTGGTTGGCAAACTTTGCTCCACTAGCTGTCTTTATTGTAAAGTAAGCTAACAGGCTACTGGCATTTAAAAAAAAATCATATTTACTGTCAATTATCATATCTTATTACTTTAAATACTGTACTTGTAATTCAAGAAAATTAAAATAAATGCTGTTCATAAATAACACTGGCTGAACTTGTATGCTAATAATTACTTTTTTCTTTTCTTTGACTGGTCACCAAAGCTCCTTTTTATGATTAATTTGCCCTGTAGCAACACAAATTACTAACATATTCATGGCTTATATGTTTTTCACTGCTGCCATTAGAGGTTCGGTAATACTATTACTAACATGTCATTTGATCCTTTGTGTGCCATCAACATGACTAACAATTTTAATCATGAAGCAGAGGCTTTTGTTGGAAATGACAGTAAATCAATACATTACACTCTTTGGAGAGTCTCCAGGAATGATTCATGAATGAACAGCTCCTTACAATGAAATGGAAAGCGCAGCGTTTATCTCATTAAAATTGGTTTTGTTGTACAGGGCATTGATTTCAACCACAGGTGACATATCTCGCACTGTGAACAGGCTTATTATGCCTCAGCAAAAGGTCATAGGTTGGCAGAGGGAGCTCCCAGATTCATTAGCTAATTAAAGGCTGCTTCCTGAGTGGAAGTTTAGGTGTTCGGCTCTCTACTAGTTCTCGCTCTCAGGCTTCAACATGGATTTCTCCGATGAAAAATTCCCCCGCGTCAAAGTCCACCAATTATATGCCCTTGTGGAGGGAAAATATATATAATTATGAATCTGATCATCGCTAATTAAACCGAGGGGATTTAATGCAATGCAATGACAGTGGAGCCGAGAGTTTTCTTGTTTGGGAGTGAAAATAATTGCTGTAAATAGAGGAGAAAAAGAAAAATGGATGCTTTAAAAGGGAGTCTTTGTTAAGATTATGAATCAGAATCATCACGCATCTGAAGGATTTTTTCTTTTGCATACACGATCAAACAAACATCATTCTATTAATGCATTAGCCATGAATGAAAACTGGAATTTGAAAGCTAAGACTGATGGTATGAACATGGCATGCAGGGACATAAGTAGCCTCAGTTGGACGGACAAGTCCTCGGGGATAATGTAGTGGAGCTCCGTGAACAACATGAGAACACCGTGTGGCTTTATGGTGACAAGAGTGTGTAGCAGGGCAGCATGTGTGAAGTGCTGCAGGACAGCATGCATGCTCAGCAAAACCTTCCCCAGGATAAGTAGAGCTTTTAAGGATATGTCTGATCCAGAGGCAGATGAACTTGGCACCTAACAATTATGGACTCAACACAGCTGCCAGTTTGCCAAAGTCCATCTCTGGTGTTTTCTTAATTACATAATTAGTCGGAGTGTTGGTATATGTGATTTCCCTCTATGACATGCTGTCATTAGCTTTGAACCTGCCAGTAAAACACGGCCCACGGGAGAAGGCTAATTTCTGGTGGAGATGCATTTAATAGCATTGGCAATTAGTGGATACAACATTAATATTACTATTTTCCATGCTTACTGCACATGAATATTATGATATATTAAAAGCCTGATACGTTGTGTCATGGATGATGTATTGCAACTCATGTGTTGACAGTGCTGTAGTTCAAACACTGACTAAAATAGACATGCAAAAGGAATTTAAACGCCATGTGTCAGCATCTGTTTCCTGCTTTTACCAAGAGAAAAATGCCTGATCGTACCAATGCAATCAATCGCATCTCATTGTTATTCTCCGCAGCAGTCTTAACATGCTCATTCCACATAGTTATTTCAAATCTTATATAAAAAACAGTGAAGCACGTATGCGCCACTTTCACACAAATGGCATTTCTTGAACACCACTTTAAAAGCACTGACATTCAAAGATCTCCGATAAAATGTCAAATAAGCGATGATGTAGCAGGCCGGCCTAATGACGGAGCAAGTCAGCATAGTTTCCAGTTCAATGTAAAAACAAGGCACCTTTAACATTTCAACCCAAGCCTTGATAATCTGCTCTTTGCTGACCTTTTCAAATCTCGTTGCTTATCACTTACTATTATTATTTGTCCTTTGCTTGTATGCGGCTATGCACAGTTGCATTCAAAGAGCACCCGCGGGGCACAGAAAGATGACACCGACAGAACAGTGTTGACACAGCGGCTGTGTGTCTGCTGATGCTACATTACAGAGGTGTCACTGACTCAACGGAGCCATGACTTTGCTGAGATAAAGAGCACAGTGGTGACTGACGGCAACACTGTAACCAGAACCATTGGCGATTTTCAGCTGTGCAAGCATGGCGAAAATAGCACTGTGTCATAGTGATAATAATAATAATGAGGGACAGGATTTAAAGTACACTCACAATAAATTCCAAATAACATCAAACACCCTTTATTACCAGGCCAAACCAGACAGACATATTCTTATCTAATAAGGGTCTTCCGTCACACCAAGTACCTCAGGTACACTGAGGCTGTTCTTGAGCTCACTGCAGAATATGAACATGCTCACAGATGCAATGAAACAATGCTCAGAATGCTGATGTTAAAGGAATAGTTTGACATATTGAGAAATATGCTTTATATTATATTTATGTATAAATTAATACCATTCATATTTCTGCACAATATGACGCTTCTGTCAGCAGCCAATGGGCTTGGCTTAGCACACAGACTGCAAACCGGAGAAACAGCGAGCTTGATTCTGTCCTAAGTTAACAATAACCGCCGAACAGCGTGTTTAAATTAACATGTTATATCTTATTTGTTTAATCCTGTTTGTTTCATTTAAAAACATAAAAAGTTCTGGTTACGCGTTTGACTATTTCTTGGTCGGGCTAAAAGCTAATTGGCTGCTGGTCTATTATTTACCAGACAGATATGAGAGTGGCATCCATCTTCTCATCTAAATCTTTGCAAGAAATCAACTTTAAGCAAGTAGGATTTAGCATTTTTTAATTTTCACAGTATCTCAACCACTTGTCCAATATTGTTGTTTTCCCCCCCCCCCATCAACAACTACAACAGCCATTATGATGTTGTCTTTAGTGCAGTTTTGACGCATGAGAGGTGAGTCATTTCTGCAGTGCCCGCTCCTGTGCCCATAGTGACACACACACACACACACACACACACACACACACAAACACACACACTACTCACACACCATAGTCAACTCGACTTTCCTCCCCCCTAATGCTGATCAATAGCCCGTGGGCTGAGGCAAATCCTACTGCATCAGTCACTGAACCATAGGACCCTTATGAGGGGCTAACGAATAGCCGAGGTGGGTCGACCCATCATCTATAATTAACCCTCTTGGGGCTGACACATTATATGTGAAAATGGCTCCAATTAGGCCATCCAGCTGTAAAGTCCAGGGAGGGTTGGACCATAACAAAGTTAGAGGGGTAGTTGTGGATGGGACTGAGCTACAATCAGGTGCTATCAGAGCTGTATTCAATCACTCTGTTCTCAGCCTGTGCCTTCTTGGGCTGCTTAAAGCAAGCTGATTGCACAAATCAAAGGGTATTTTTTCCTCCAGTGTAAAGACCCATATTATTGCACACGGAATCCTCTCTAAACAGCTTCCCATGTTAAAGCGTAATGATACTAATTCTGTTTTTACGGTCACCGGCTTTCATTACTTGACATCAGATGCATGCATATTCCATTTGAATAACGTCTTAATCTGCCTGCAGATCATAATTAGAATATTTCAGCCTGAAGTATAAAGCCTTGTTCTTTCATGAAACGTCTCTCACTGAAATGCAGATCTTAAGGAGATTTCTTGGTCGGTAACTACCCGAACTGATGTGTGTTTATGACCCCTTGGAGATGACACATCATCATGAGTTTGATGAATGTATCCCTGAAGTTTGACTGACCCCTCTGGGCCTTTGCCCTTTAACGGACCACAACGGTAGTTGGATGGATGGAGGAGAGACATTAAGCAAGAGAAAAGGTCATTGGTTTAACACAACTATTCATCTCGCTGTAATAATGTCAAATGTTTACTTGGAGTACGTGCCTCATCATAGGCCTGGCTATTTTTGACAGCATGTGGGTTATATCATCAATATAGATTTTCATTAGTTTGATTTTAAATTTTTCGAAGTAATCATTAGTCAACATGATGACGATAGCTTTTCAACAAAAATAATCGGGGCCTTTTTTTATTTATTAGCAAAGTAGACCTTTAATATGATTTTTGAGTAGGATGTGATTTCCAATAACCTTGCACGGCGGACGAATTCTCGCAATGTCAAAAGGTCATTGTTATTGATGGTTCATCCGATCGCCAGTCAGCTATATTTTAAAAAGGCCTGCCCCTTTCCTCAACAGTTTCCAATGACAGCTTCTCAGACGCCCAAACCATCTGGCGGGGCATGTTAGCTTCCCTAGCCTGACTCATGCTCAGTGTGTCTTGAGCCTTGAGAGATGCCAGTCGGCAGAGAAGTGGCCCGTTCTCTCTCTGTCTCATGCTGTTGCATTATGGAATAACCTCTGGTCGAGCATCGGAGAGGATTCCCAACAGCTTACTATTGATTAGCCTCTACGTCCAATTCAGACGGAAACATTGTTTTTCATGCAGCTCTGAGTTGAGGCAGAACTAAGAACTCAAGGTACACTCAAACATTCAGCACATCCCTTCTTCCAGACGGTAATCCTACATGACGAAGCCGCTTCGTACAGCTTACCCTGCATATCACTTCAGTTCTATGTGTGTGTGTGTGTGTGTGTGTGTGTGTGTTTGCCTGTATCTTAACCAATCAGATGTGTCCGTGTCAGTTTGTTGTGTCACGGTTGGCAAGCTCATAACATTCAAATGACGCTGTTTATTATAACCCTCTCAGCTTTGATCGTAGTCTACGATATAATCAAAACAACTATTAATCTTTGTCTATTCCTTTGTTTCTTCGTGCATCGACACACAATCTGAGACATGTTATTAAAAAAAAGAAGCCGGATAATAATGATGTATTTCAGAATTGGGTGATTGGTACCAGCAGGATGGGCACAACCATTACAGACCACAACACGGTGTAACTGATTGGCCCAGAGGCGCTACACCTGGTGGATGGCATTTTGCCTGGGGCGAGAAATCAAGCACCTAAGCTACTGTGGTTTAGCATCAGAAACCCTTCCTGCAATTTTGGTTTTGCAGTACTTGTTGTCTGGTAAGGCTCAGACAGTGTTCTCGTACCGTCAATGATCTTTTGTGATTGAAGAGTTCTCCCCTCATTTGAGACATTGACAAAAACCTTTCCCACCAAAAAAGCAGAGTGTCACTAGCGGAGTCCAGGGTCGGATTTCACAAAGTCAAGTGTCTAAAATCATCCCTTGCCCAAAGCTGTCTCGGCCTTAAAGAGGACACATTTGTCATGCATTCTGGGTAAATCAAGACTTACTTTCAAACCAAAAAAACATGGCCGACTGAGGAACAGCGTCACACCTCTCCACAAGCTTCACTCTGAAAGAAAATCTTCGATTTGTGGAAGGATTCAAAGGTTACAAGTGCATTTTACTCCCCAAAAAAGAAACTGTAACTATACACAAACTTTACAGCACCATATACTCTCATTGAAAGCAGGCTTGTCGCAAAGCTAAGATACTACGGCTTCTTAATGTAACAGGTTACTGCGCTCTCTCACAAAACTCGTACCTTTCTCATTGCTTGCTCCGTATCATGTTAGCAAACCACAGGTTATGAGCTCGGCTTCACTCTCTTGTCATTAAGTGCCATTGTTCAGCAGGTGTCACAGATTGTTACCATGGAAACACAGGTTTTAGATCCGAGTTAGCCAGGGAGGTAGGGTGGTCTTTTATATGTGCAATGCGGACGCCCGATCGAGAGCCAGATTGCCGCAACATGGGGGACTTTGTGGAGAAGATCTGCTCTGTATGTAGATATAAACTACTCAGTAACGGCCATTTATTATTATACTTATAAATATTATCTTCCATTTCTGTCAATAGATCACTCTAAACGTGACACACTGCCCCTTTTAATAGTTACTTAGATGAGATGTTTCAAGGAGCAGTTATTCCTGCTCTCCTCAGTGTCCTAATTGGTCCAACTTCCACCACCAGGCTCAGTGTTTTTCACACTTAAATCCAACCTAATGAGACTTAAATAATGTCAGTCCAAAAAAGCTCTGATAATATGGAATAAAAACAGTGGCCATATGCTGAGCTAGAAGATTGAGCAATAAGAATGCCTCGGAGGGGTTTGTTGTTGCTGAATAGCTGCAGGGCAACAATGTTGGTGCATCCCTGTTTGCTTCCCAACGGAGATGATGCAAGTCTGGGGGGGGTTGACACACACACACACACACACACACACACACACACACACACACACACACACACACACACACACACACACACACACACACACGTGCACACACACACACATACACACATACACACACCCACACCCTGATGTGGTCTAATGGGCTTCAGGGTGATTTAACATCTCTAAATGCCTTCAGTATCTCGCGGTTTGTGTTTGTGTGCATGCAAGTGGATGCGTTTATATCGGCGCTGGTGTTTTTGTGTGAGCACACATGGCTGCATGTTGTCTGTACTGTATGTGTGTGGGTTTCATCAGACAACTCAACGCCAACATTCACAATTCCCCAGGACCGCGCTGAGTCTGAGAGCAGTCCTAGTTATCTAATCTTGCAGGAGCTCACTGTGTGCAGGTACCACACAGCGCTGCAGCCAGCTGGCTTGCGGATAAATCCCAAAATGTCTGGGAGACTGAACCACTTATTTGGGTCATGTCGGTTTGGGTGGAATGGAGTTGTTCAAATGCTGAACTTTCAATGATCTACTGTGCTCATTTTTATCATTTTGTGTGCTTAAAAATACTTGTTTTTCCACCAGAATTGTGCATTCTGTTGGCACGCCTCCTGTATCTGGTGTATTTGTTCCAGTAACTGTGCCATACAACTCCTCTGTGCCAGGTTGTTGTGAACTGAATAATTCAATGTTGAAGAGGGAAACGTTAAAGAGACATTTCTCATGATAACAATGACATTGCAAACAGTTGCATCACGGCACAACACTGTTTTACTCCTTCTAATCTCGCAATACAACATTATCTATGTCTGCGAAATATGTGTCCTTGCACACGTTCTGCAGAGCCGTTGCAAACTGCTGTTGCCCTGAGTACTTTCAGCAGTTTGTACCGTAGTTTGAAGTATTTCATTTCAACATTTGTCAACAATATTTTCTGTTTTGAATGACTCCAAAGAATTTAAAATTAGTGGGTGATTAGTGGGGTGGTTAAATCACATATTCATAAAGTCTGCCTGGGTTTTAAAAAGCATTCGGAAATGACTGGTGGAATACAGTACATACACTAAAAAACACAAAAAAAACTTGTTCACTAAGCATTTTCATGGCAGCTGCTTTTTCACCACAATTTTTTAGGTCAGCCATTTGTATGCTCGCTTGGATTATGAGAATTAATGCTACAGAAAACTGCCAAGGGGACAAATGTAATTGTGGTGCAGGTGGAGAAACCCAAGTACTCTAATGCATTTAAGCACTTACTAAAGCCACCAAAATGTGTGAGTTATTATCTCTAAGCTGCTCATTTTGTGTTAGTAATCAGACAGAATGATTGTGCGTCATGCTTGGAATGTCATCATTACTCTCAGAATAAGTCAGCATCTCTACATGTAATTATCTGAAATTGGAAGGAAAAAACATTTCCTGCAGGACTTCTGCGTAGCAGGTTTGTGTC
Organism: Myoxocephalus aenaeus; assembly: GCA_038501785.1. Classification (NCBI taxonomy): domain Eukaryota; kingdom Metazoa; phylum Chordata; class Actinopteri; order Perciformes; family Cottidae; genus Myoxocephalus; species Myoxocephalus aenaeus. The sequence goes on from JBAMJR010000180.1 coordinate 4,519,451, forward strand.
ATTACAGAACAAAGAGATTGAGCAACAAAGGTCAGAAGAAACGCTGCAAAGAGCTCACAGTGGATTTGGTGGAGCAACAATAATGAGCAGTGTCTTTCTTGTATTAGGAGTGACAAGCTCCCCCTATCACCGAGCTGAAATCTTGGCAAGAAGTTCAAGGATTGCCTTGTTTGCAAGCAGGAGGAGAAAACACAATGGATGCTTTTTTTTCTTGCTTTTTTTTGCGAAGGCGCATTCTCACTTAATAATTTATTTTTCAATTTCTTGTTCGACAAAAACCTTGGTCTCTAGCGTGTTTATCATCCAGGGCAAGGGAGAGACCAACGGGAAATGCACTTACTGTTAATAACAATGCCTGGAGGTGAGATATAGAAAATGATGGTCTATTCCAAATTTGTTCTGCAGCCTTAGGACATTCAGGACATTACTGTAATCTATTCTACAAGTACACTGCATGTTTAGCTTTTTACACACTGTACACAGTGTACCTCTGTTTGGGAGATTAGTCTGAATGCTGCCGCTGTGATAAAGACTGAGGCAGATTAACACATAAAGTACACAATTCTTTTTGACTTCCAACATTGTGTACGACATCAGAATTTTCTCTCGTCCATATGCAGATGGTTCTGTATTGCCTATAATTGCTGAATACAGTGTTTATTACCAGAATCCTGGTACTTTCCTATAACAATATGAGCCATGTGTTGGGAATTGCATAGAAAGAATTATGATCGAAGACATTGTAAGGCTGGGCCGCAACCAACGATTGACAATATATTTTTTTGACAAATCAATGAATTGTAGGTTCCTCACACATAATTTTTTCATCACAATTTGAAAGCCAGATGCGATGTCATCAAATGTGTTGTTACACGACCAACAGTTCCAATCCAATGGAATTCAATAATATGACGAGGAAAAGCAGCTGAACATGTTAAATGTTTGAAATGATTACTCAATTATCAAAGTAGTTGCCTGTTAATTCTCTGTTGTTCAACTAATCAATCAATTGACTCAGCTTTAATTTCCACTGAATAACATTTGTATTATACTGAGCGATTTTTGTAAATGTATTTCACAATTTCAGGATCACACCATGCATTTAGACCTTTATTCATCCCATCCATTTTTGGCCGCTTATCCGGGTCGCGGTGGCAGCAGGTTCAGCAGACCGACCCAGGCTTCCCTCTCACCCGCAACACTTTCCAGCTCATCCTGGGGGACCCCGAGGCGTTCCAAGGCCAGCCGGGAGATATAATCCCTCCAGCGTGTCCTCGGTCTTCCCCAGGGCCTCCTACCAGTTGGACGTGCCTGGAAAACCTCTAATGGGAGGCGTCCAGGAGGCATCCTGACTAGATGCCCGAACCACCTCAGCTGACTCCTTTCGACACGAAGGAGCAGCGACTCGACTCCAAGCTAGCCTCCTGATGTCCGAGCTCCTTACCCTATCTCTAAGGCTGAGCCCGGCCACCCTACGGAGGAAGCTCATTTCGGCCGCTTGTATCCGAGACCTCGCTCTTTCGGTCACGACCCAGAGTTCGTGACCATAGGTGAGGGTTGGAACGTAGACCGACCAGTAAATGTCTTCACCGAGACGGACCGGTACAGTGCCTGTTTTACTGCTGCAGCCGCACCGATCCGCCTATCGATCTCACGCTCCACCTTAGCCTCACTCGTGAACTAGACCCCGAGGTACTTGAACTCCTTCGCTTGGGGTAGGCAGTTTGTCCCCACCTGGAGGGAGCAGTCCACCGGTTTCCGGCAGAGCACCATAGCCTCAGATTTAGAGGTGCTAACTCTCATCCCTGCCGCTTCACACTCGGCTGCAAAACGCCCCAGTGAATGCTGGAGGTCACGGTCCGAGGAGGCAAACAGGACCACATCATCTGCGAACAGCAGAGATGCGATCCCGAGACTCCCGAACCGGATCTTCTGCGCCCCCTGGCTGCGCCTAGATATCCTGTCCATGAAAGTCACGAACAGGACCGGTGATAAAGGGCAGCCCTGGCGGAGACCAACACCCACCGGGAACGTGACTTACTACCGAGGATACGAACACAGCTCCTACTGCAGGCGTACAGAAACCGGATGGCCCGTGCCAACGGGTCCGGCACCCCATACTCCCGCAGCACCCCCCACAAAACCCCCCGAGGGACCCGGTCGAAAGCCTTCTCCAAGTCTACAAAGCACATGTAGACTGGTTGGGTGAACTCCCAGGCACCCTCCAGTAGTCTTGCGAGGGTAAAGAGATGGTCCACTGTTCCACGGCTGGGACGGAATCCACACTGTTCGTCTTGAATCTGAGGTTCGACAAGCGGTCGGAGCCTCCTTTCCAGCACCCTGGCATAAGCTTTTCCCGGGAGGCTGAGCAGTGTGATACCACGATAGTTCGGGCACACTCTCCGGTCCCCCTTCTTGAAGATGGGAACCACCACCCCGGTCTGCCAGTCCATGGGTACTGTTCCCGACCCCCATGCGACACTGCAAAGGCGTGTCAGCCAAGACAGCCCAACAATGTCCAGCGCCTTCAGCATTTCAGGGTGGATCTCATCCACCCCCGGCACCTTGCCACCAAGGAGCTTTTTGACTACCTTAGTGACCTCTGCCAGGGATATGGGTGCAACCACCCCAAGGACTTCAGGCGCTGCCCCCTCTCCAGGGGACATGTTGGCCGGGTTTAGGAGTTCCTCAAAGTGCTCTTTCCACCGCCCGACGATGTCCACAGTCCGGGTCAGCAGTTCCCCCCCACGCTGAGAACAGCCTGGGGTAGGCCCTGCTTTCCCTTCCTGAGCCGCCGAATGGTTTGCCAGAACCTCCTTGAGGCCAACCGAAAGTCCTTCTCCATGGCCTCCCCGAACTCCTCCCATGCCCAAGTTTTAGCATCCGCGACAACCACAGCTGCAGCCCTTCTGGCCTGCCGGTACCCGTCAGCTGCTTCAGGAGACCCCTGGGCCAACCAGGCCCGAAAGGCCTCCTTCTTCAGCTTAACGGCTTCCCTCACCCCCGGTGTCCACCCCCGGGTTCTCGGGTTGCCGCCACGACAGGCACCGATGACCTTCTGACCACAGCTCCTGGCGGCCGCATCCACAATAGAGGCTTTGAACATGGTCCACTCGGATTCCATGTCCTCAGCCTCCCTCGGGATCTGTGAGAAGCTCTTCCGGAGGTGAGAGTTGAAGACCTCCCGGACAGGACCCTCTGCCAGACGTTCCCAGTTCACCCTCACCACACGTTTGGGCTTGCCAGGTCTTTCTAGCCGACTCCCCCGCCATCTGATCCAACTCACCACCAGGTGGTGATCAGTTGACAGCTCTGCTCCTCTCTTCACCCGAGTGTCCAAGACATACGGCCGCAGATCAGATGATACGATTACAAAGTCGATCATTGATCTCCGGCCTAAGGTGCTCTGGTACCAAGTACACTTACGAGCCGCCTTATGCTCGAACATGGTGTTCATTATGGACAAACCGTGGCTACCACAGAAGTCCAACAACAAAACACCGTTCAGGTTCAGATCAGGCAATCCGTTCCTCCCAAACACGCCCCGCCAGGTTTCTCTATCATTGCCCACGTGAGCGTTGAAGTCCCCCAGGAGAACTATGGAGTCGGCAGGCGGCGCCCTTTCCAGGACCCCTCCCACCGACTCCAAGAAGGCTGGATACTCCGAAATGCTGTTCGGTGCATAAGCAGACAACAGTCAGAACCTTTATTCATTCGTATGATTATTTATTTCATCAAGTTTTGTTTGTTTATTATATAATTTATTATTATTTTGTGCCTCCAAATACAACATTGTATATTTTAGACTACTAAACTACTTTACACTTACTTAAGTGAAATTTTTAACATGTAGTAATCATTTTGAATATATGTATCTAACCTCAGTACTACTTTAGCAAGCGTTCTGGCCTCAGCTCTTCTCTTAGCTTTCGCTCTCATCCTCTCTCTTTTCTGTCAAACTCTGTCACACCCACCCACACACCCCAATTTCATCTTCTCTCCATCCTTCTTATGCTAGTGTCCTCCTCTTTCTCCAGCTCCCCTTTCATCCCCTTCTCTCACAGACAATTTCTCCCTGCCTCTTTTTTTTATTAACTTCCTCCTCACCACCCCATCTCGTTCTTCTCTTCATCTCCCTCCCTCTCTCCCTCGGTCTCTCTCTCTCTCCCTCTCTCCCTCCCTCTCTCTCTCTCTCTCCCTATGTCTTTTGACTGGCTCTCTCTGGGGGCGGATGTGTCTCTGTGGCCCTCTGCAGATCTGGAAAGGACATCCTCTCAGTTTAATTCAAGTCAACCCCGGTCTCCTGGTGCTCCAAGACGCAGCATGTGTGACAGCTCTACAGAGACAGCCAGAAGGAACAGACACGTCTCATCTGCATATGTGTGTGTGTGACAAAGAGAGAGAGAGAGAGAGAGAGAGAGAGAGAGGTGTATTTCAGCCAGGCATCTTTCAACAATTCCCCGCTGACTGAAAGAGTTAATTTCACCATGGCAGCAATCATAGGCGTCTATAAATCTGTGATGAGAGGCTGCTATCTTGATTAGTCAGTGCTAATTCAGCTCACACCAATTAAGGAGGTTTGGAGTGCTATCTAAATTATGACATAACATATGTCTAGAGCTATGTGCTCTGAGCCTGTTGTTGAGACTGTAAATAAAACTGTGATCACGGAGACGTTATGGAACGGTGCCGATTCTCAAATACACACGTGAGCCGAGCAGCCGCCTAGAGTCAGGCCGCCTGTGGGAATATTGCATGTAGGAACATTTATGGAACGTAGCTATAATATATGTATATGGCAATCAAATAAAGCCCAATAAAACCACACAAACGTGACAACAGAGTTAAGTCAATATCTCTCTGCCGCAGTCTCAACAACAATAGGTTAGCTTTACAAAAACAAACCGTTAAATTACATTTAATGACCCTGTGAGTTAATGCTGTCATTTTGCTAATATGCACTCAAAAGCGATGCAGATATGCTGATGCTACACATGTATAACCATTTTACCATGTTCATCCTCTTTGTTTAGCGTGTTAGCATGCTAACATCTGCTAATTAGCACTGAAGACAAAGTACAGCTGAGGCCGACGGGATGTGATTAGTTATAATATTCAGTCATAAATCAAAAGCAGATTAAAATTGACCTGATGATGGCACTAGATGAAATAGGAGAGGATCACCAAAGGCATAAAGGAGGCATCCTCTGGGAACCATGAATGTCTGTAAAAGCTTTTGTGCCAGTCCATCATGTAGATGTTGAGGTATTTCATGGGTTGAGTGACTTCAAATTACTGGCAGCGCCAGAGGAGAAATCATAAGGATTTATACTCTGTGGATCATAAATATCTGTACAAACTGTCACAGGATTTTTTTCTCAATTTTTTTCCCACAAAAAGGTCAACCCTCACGAGGGTGTGAGAGGAAAAGTCTGGGATCAAAGTCAGGAGGATATGTTCTCAGGTGACCATGAATGTATGTAAAAAGTACTGCATGCTGCATATTATATACAGTATATAAATATGTTAGTACATCCAAGAACATCTATGTCCTGATTTTTAACAAAAGCATCAATTTGATCTCACTGTTATGCTTTTGTATCATCTGTGAGAAAATGTTGAATATTTGGTGCAGTGTGAAACATTGCTATCGACCAGTGGTGTGATCCCAGGGCCCTGTGGTTTATGTAAGTTGTATAGATCTGTGTGCTAACTTGTCTTATATCAGCCATGTTTGTTTGCACTGGGAAAAAGGCAATATGAGAGTATAAGGTTTAGATTCATCTTACCCTAGGCTTGCCAATAAGAAAGCATGATATTTTCTTCTCTTTGGTAGTGAGGAGACAACAGAGCCTACAAGCGATTTAACAGCCGAGCCTCTCTCACTCTTCTCCCCCCTCCTCCCTCACTATCTCATCATTCGCTGCCTCCACACCTTAAGATTATTTCCTCGGATTTGTCATCAGCAGCGTCGGATCTCGGGCGCTCACACCTTCCCCCTGCCTGCCTTCCGCTCGCCTCCCAATCTTCTCCCCTCTGCTCCCGTGCACTGTGCCCACATATATATCAACCTCTAATAATATCAGAGGCCAGGGGGTTCGTATGTAGCGGGAGTAAGTGGATCTGTCAGATCATTTCGCCGCTGTCTTCCACCTAATTCCTCCGCTGGATTTCCCGGTGAAAATGGGTTATCTATTGGACAAGCAGCGAGACAGAAAGTAGGAAGACATCCTTGATAGAGTGAGACAGAGAGTGAATAGTGGGAGGAGGTTTCACCTGCATCCTCCTTTTACCTTAAGCCACATCCTTTGATGCTCACGGAGTGTTAATTTTAGCTGCCTGGGAGGAAAATATAAGAAATGTAAATAAGGCATCTGTGTTTGTGGCATTGAAAACAGAACAAAGCAAGATTGTCAAGGTACATATATATGACACAACCTCTCTGGATATAAATACACTGCTCCTAACAAAGAAATAAAAACTGTGCATTGACGCTTGGATGGAATACTGGTTATAAACTTCTTAATTGCTGGACTGGGAAAACATCACATGTGCGGCACAGTCCTGGACAGTAATGTATGGAAATGTGTACCCACACAACAATGACAACAATAGGGTACTCACAAGCAGTCCTCTGCCCGTCTGCAGCAAGCACAGGCCCCTCCTCCAGCGTATTCCTTTCCTCCTTGTGTCGTCGGATAGTGTCACAACTCTTTGTCTCAAGCCGGCCTTAATTGGTGCCGCCTGGAGAGGAGAGATGTGTGCGGCTGAGGGTGGTCTAAGGCGGGGGAGGAGGGGAGGGCGGGGAGCTGTGACCTCCAAACTCTCCCGACAGTTTCACGTCCTCAGGGCTGGACCCTGGAGAAAACAAGAGCACGAGAGACATGCGAGTAAGAATGGGCTTCCTCTTCGCAATACAATGAGGGGCATTGAAGAAAGGGAGCGATGAGGACGGCAGCTGGGAGGAGACGCTGCCGTACCATAACAGCAACCGGGTCACTGGGAGTGACCCTCCCAGTGCCTCGATGACGCGACTTGTGTTTGCATCTGGACAGCTGTCAGGAGAGTTAATCATTGTGTGTGAGTGTGCGTGTTGCTCTGAGGACACATGGGAGGTACAGCTACAAGCTGCTTGACAGACAGGAAACTGATGAGATTTTTGTTTTGCCCTCCATGGGGTGTACGCCTATTAGGACTAGACCCATGTAGCCGACTTCAGCTCCGTCGTTATTAGAGTATTTCACATTTCCGTCATACAGAAGGAAAACAACCCGGATGGCCTTTAAAAAAAAAACAAGAAGAAGAAGAAAAAGATTATATATATAGATAGATAGATAGATAGATAGATAGATAGATAGATAGAGAGAGAGAGAGAGAGAGAGAGAGAGAATATAGAAAGGAAAAAAAAAACATGTATTTCCTGTGTTATTCATTTATTAATTTGGTGGAAGAATGACAGAACCGCAAAGAAAGAACGTCCTATAATATGGCCAGATGCAAATCTATACGCACATTTGACAATTTATTCAGCCTGCCAGCTATTAATAGCCTCCTTCGTCTTACACGTGCCCTCTAGGGAGTGTCATCTCAAAATGTCCATTTGGAAGAAATAAGACAAACACCAGATGCACTTCTCACTCCACCACCACGATTCTTCTCCCCGAGCTACCGCTCTGCATTATTGATGAGACTTCCTCTGCCACAGTCTTGATCGTGCCTGCCTGTGGGCAGCCGCTGTGGCTGCAGAGGGGGACCAGCTGATGCCAGGCGAGGAGGAATGAGACAGGGGTCGGGCACAACAGCCGATTTGACAAGATGCGATGCAGAGGGCACGCATGTGTAGCGGGTTTGCTATTGGCCTAATCTAAATTCAATAGGGTTGTCATAAGGGAAGAAAGCAATTATCTGAAAAACCACGGGGAATACCCCTGCTGTAGATCCAGCTGACTCGCTGATTCTCAAACCTGAACCAGAGGATTTTAATTCAAATCACTCGCGATGGAGGAATGAAGCTTTCTGAAGCACCGGCTCACTGAACAAGTGTGTCAGGGTGGGTTCGCTGTTTTCAAGCATCGAATACAAAAATGGCAACATCTGCTGGCCAAACTAATGGGATTGCGTTGTTATGAATGGATTAATGCAGCGGCCAACAGTGGTCAACACTGCTCGGGTCAAAGTTCAACAAATTTGAACTTTTTGCCGTTCATCCAGAGCCGTTGCAATACGCACAATAATTGAGGAGACTCGTTTTTTTCCCGGGTTAATGCAAATATATGCCATCACATAATAGTGTTCAAAGCTTGGCCACACCAGTGACAATTATAAGATGTTAGCAAATATTAGAGAGCAATATTTACCTAAATGTAACGCATCTTAAATGTGATTAATAGTTCAGTTGACTAAAATCTTGAAATGGTCTTTATCTTAAATGTAAAACTGAGCTCCAGTATGCATCGGGTTTATATACCAACACACGCAGAGACATACACCCTCCTCCACCATCACACCATGTTTGTTTTGCTTTGACGTGATGGAGATTGAAAGACCTGTTCAAACCTACACATCCTGCATGGCAGGGAACAATACATCACTGCCCTGCCTCCATGGTTAGAGACTCAAAGCACGTAACTGTAGCGATGTCAGGTGAAATAAAAAAAAATAAAAAAATCCTAGATCCATCCATCCATTTCCATCCATTTTCGACCGCTTATCCGGGGTCGGGTCGCGGTGGCAGCAGGTTCAGCAGGCCGACCCAGGCTTCCCTCTCACCCGCAACACTTTCCAGCTCATCCTGGGGGACCCCGAGGCGTTCCAAGGCCAGCCGGGAGATATAATCCCTCCAGCGTGTCCTCGGTCTTCCCCGGGGCCTCCTACCAGTTGGACGTGCCTGGAAAACCTCTAATGGGAGGCGTCCAGGAGGCATCCTGACTAGATGCCCGAACCACCTCAGCTGACTCCTTTCGACACGAAGGAGCAGCGACTTGACTCCAAGCTCCCTCCTGATGTCCGAGCTCCTTACCCTATCTCTAAGGCTGAGCCCGGCCACTCTACGGAGGAAGCTCATTTCGGCCGCTTGTATCCGAGACCTCGTTCTTTCGGTCACGACCCAGAGTTCGTGACCATAGGTGAGGGTTGGAACGTAGACCGACCAGTAAATGGAGAGCTTCGCCTTCCGGCTCAGCTCCCTCTTCACCAAGACGGACCGGTACAGCGCCTGTTTTACTGCTGCAGCCGCACCGATCCGCCTATCGATCTCACGCTCCACCTTAGCCTCACTCGTGAACAAGACCCCGAGATACTTGAACTCCTTCGCTTGGGGTAGGCAGTTTGTCCCCACCTGGAGGGAGCAGTCCACCGGTTTCCGGCAGAGCACCATGGCCTCAGATTTGGAGGTGCTAACTCTCATCCCTGCCGCTTCACACTCGGCTGCAAAACGCCCCAGTGAATGCTGGAGGTCACGGTCCGAGGAAGCAAACAGGACCACATCATCCGCGAACAGCAGAGATGCGATCCCGAGATTCCCGAACCGGATCTTCTCCGCCCCCTGGCTGCGCCTAGATATCCTGTCCATGAAAGTCACGAACAGGACCGGTGATAAAGGGCAGCCCTGGCGGAGACCAACACCCACCGGGAACGTGACTGACTTACTACCGAGGATACGAACACAGCTCCTACTGCAGGCGTACAGAGACCGGATGGCCCGTGCCAACGGGTCCGGCACCCCATACTCCCGCAGCACCCCCCACAAAACCCCCCGAGGGACCCGGTCGAAAGCCTTTTCCAAGTCCACAAAGCACATGTAGACTGGTTGGGCAAACTCCCAGGACCCCTCCAGTAGTCTTGCGAGGGTAAAGAGCTGGTCCACTGTTCCACGGCCGGGACGGAATCCACACTGTTCGTCTTGAATCTGAGGTTCGACAAGCGGTCGGAGCCTCCTTTCCAGCACCCTGGCATAAGCTTTTCCCGGGAGGCTGAGCAGTGTGATACCACGATAGTTCGAGCACACTCTCCGGTCCCCCTTCTTGAAGATGGGAACCACCACCCCGGTCTGCCAGTCCATGGGCACTGTTCCCGACCCCCATGCGACACTGCAAAGGCGTGTCAGCCAAGACAGCCCAACAATGTCCAGCGCCTTCAGCATCTCAGGGCGAATCTCATCCACCCCCAGCGCCTTGCCACCAAGGAGCTTTTTGACTACCTTAGTGACCTCTGCCAGGGATATGGGTGCAACCACCCCAAGGACTTCAGGCGCTGCCCCCTCTCCAGGGGACATGTTGGCCGGGTTTAGGAGTTCCTCAAAGTGCTCTTTCCACCGCCCGACGATGTCCACAGTCCGGGTCAGCAGTTCCCCCCCCACGCTGAGAACAGCCTGGGGTAGGCCCTGCTTTCCCTTCCTGAGCCGTCGGATGGTTTGCCAGAACTTCCTTGAGGCCAACCGAAAGTCCTTCTCCATGGCCTCCCCAAACTCCTCCCATGCCCGAGTTTTAGCATCCGCGACCTTCGCAGCTGCAGCCCTTCTGGCTTGCCGGTACCTGTCAGCTGCTTCAGGAGACCCCTGGGCCAGCCAGGCCCGAAAGGCCTCCTTCTTCAGTTTGACGGCTTCCCTCACCCCCGGTGTCCACCACCGGGTTCTCGGGTTGCCGCCACGACAGGCACCGATGACCTTCCGACCACAGCTCCTAACGGCCGCGTCCACAATAGAGGCTTTGAACATGGTCCACTCGGATTCCATGTCCCCAGCCTCCCTCGGGATCTGTGAGAAGCTCTTCCGGAGGTGGGAGTTGAAGACCTCCCGGACAGGATCCTCTGCCAGACGTTCCCAGTTCACCCTCACTACACGTTTGGGCTTGCCAGGTCTTTCTAGCCGACTCCCCCGCCATCTGATCCAACTCACCACCAGATGGTGATCAGTTGACAGCTCTGCTCCTCTCTTCACCCGAGTGTCCAAGACATACGGCCGCAGATCAGATGATACGACTACAAAGTCGATCATTGATCTCCGGCCTAAGGTGTTCTGGTACCAGGTACACTTATGAGCCACCTTATGCTCGAACATGGTGTTTGTTATGGACAAACTGTGGCTAGCACAGAAGTCCAACAACAAAGCACCGTTCGGGTTCAGATCGGGCAAGCCGTTCCTCCCAATCACGCCCCGCCAGGTTTCTCTGTCATTGCCCACGTGAGCGTTGAAGTCTCCCAGGAGAACTATGGAGTCGGCAGGCGGGGCCCTTTCCAGTACCCCTCCCACCGACTCCAAGAAGGCCGGATACTCTGAAATGCTGTTCGGTGCATAAGCACAAACAACAGTCAGAGCCTTACTCCCCGCAACCCGTAGGCGCAGGGAGGCGACCCTCTCGTTCTCCGGGGAAAACTCCAACATAGCGGCGCTCAGCCGGGGGCTCGTGAGTATCCCCACTCCCGCCCGGCGCCTCTCACCCTGGGCAACTCCAGAAAAGGACAAAGTCCAACCCTTCTCCAGGAGCTTGGTTCCAGAGCCCGTGCTGTGCGTGGAGGTGAGCCCAACTATATCTAGCTGGTACCGCTCCACCTCCTGCACCAGCTCCGGCTCTTTCCCCGCTAGCGAGGTGACGTTCCACGTCCCTAGAGCTAGTCTATGCTGCCGGCGATCGGCTCGCCCAGGTCTCCTGCCTGGCCCGCCGCCCGGTCTGCATAGCACCCGACCCCGATGCTTCCCCCTGCGGGTGGTGAGTCCACAGGGTTGCTGGTCCATGATCTTTTTTCGGGCTGAGCCCGACCGGGCCCCATGGGCGAAAGCCCGGCCACCAGACGCTCGCTGACGAGCTCCCCTCCTGGGTCTGGCTCCGGGAGGGTGCCCCGGTTTCCCTTGTCCGGGCGAGGTTGCTACAATCCGTGGGCCGTAATTCATCGGGGTTTTTTGAACCGCTCTTAGTCTGGGCTCTCCCCCGAGACCTGTTTGCCTTGGGAGACCCTACCAGGGGCTGACGCCCCAGACAACATAGCTCCCAGGATCACTGAGCCACTCAAACTCCTCCACCACGTTAAGGTGGCGATTCACGGAGGAGCATCCTAGATCCTAGATGTGTTATATAAACAGAATGGTGGGTCATGCATGAACATTAAACAAAACAGTATCAATAGTCAGCGTGAAAGGATTCAAAGCATACAGAACAGCACAGACTTGAAGTCAGAGAAACTCTTAAAAAGTGTGTTTTTAAACAGTTGAAGGACACCGAGTTGCCCAGCAGGTTATTGCAGTGCAGAGGGAGCGCGATGGAAAAAGCTCAAACGGCAATAATTGTGACCTTAGACTGTGAAGCGACCAAAGGAGGCCAAGGATCCCAAGCTGTGCCTCGGCTCATCGGGGGTTAATAGCTCAGAGATAAAACCAGGCACCAGACCAAAGTGTGTCTTTTGTGCCACGCGTAGCTATGGTTACTAAGCTGAATATAAATCGGCTGCTGATAGGAGGTGTGATACGGTTTGAGTAAAGGATACTGATAGTTTTCAAGATATGCTTTTTTTTCTCCCTTTTCTTTAATGAGGATGGATATTAAGCCATTTAAATATTTAAATCCAGACAGATTCGCTCAGTTCCTCCAAAAACCTGCACACCTGCCTTTCTGCCTCAGGCCGTTCGTGGCTCATTTGTATAATAACATCAATATTCATGAGCTACAACTGGGAGTGGCCCCCTCTATTCACAAAGACGGCTTAAAACAGAAATGTCTATCTAAAAACAACAACAGTGACTTAAGGTACTCCCAACTCAATTTCATGTTGCTAGACAATGTCTTTTTGAATAGAGACAGTCCCCGTGTTTCAGTTCTCTCCAGGTTATCGTGACTTTATCCAGCAGCAGGGTGATGCATTCCATGTGTGTTTAAAATCTGCAGTGCACTCAGAAACTCCTTCACGACTTGACGGGAGTCACGGCGCAAAACCTCGGATTTCAGAGTGTCTGGTGTGCAGCGGCCGGCTCCATTCTGTCATGTTCCGCTCTATGACCAGACACCAAACGCTTAAACACACACACACACCCACACAGTCGTGTTTGGGAGACCGCAGACAGGCACACACACACACACACACACACACACACACACACACACACACACACACACACACACACACACACACACACACACACACACACACACACACTTCCAGATAGGCTCATACTGTGCGGCGAGCTGTGGCTCTAACGTGGGCCGACCACTGCCACCGCGATCGTTCTGTGCATCTGACAGTGACAGATGGAGGACAAAACATGAAGACGGAGGATTGGATGGAGGGAGCCGAGAGAGCGAGAGAGACCAGACGGCGTGGTGTTGGTATTGATTGACTTTAAACCTGCTAATGCAAACCATCAGAATAGAGACGGGCCGATGTTCTGTATGTGGGCTGCAGACGAACGCACCGTCACGAATCGATGCTGCATGCACAGGTTGTCTTGCAGGAAGAACTCACCAAATACAAATAATTACAAACGAGTCTCTTCCTTTATGCAGTTTGGATTGGGATTCATATTTCTATATGTCCTGACCGCTGCAATATTGTTTTAATATATTATCTAATCTAACTGGAGTAGAAGCTAGCGAGAGCCCGGAAGGGACAAGCCTTTCTAATTGTGCTTCCACCTGACACAGCCGCCGGGGGCCATGTGCTGGCCATCAGAATGAAACACAGGCACACGCTGTTAAAGTATATGGATCAACAACAATATATAGTTCACTACACATACAGGCCAATTTGCCAGAGGCAAGAAAAGCGACCACTGTGGCAAGGGAGAAGCACATTATTTTATTTTTTTGCAGAATTCACTATAGTTACTGCTTTTATGTGTCTCTTTGCATCCTTGGAGGGTCCGACCTTTGCTGCATTGCACTACAGAAAATTCTCCAGACATATAATAATCCCATCACTGATAGTAATCTTCTTTTTAAAGTATGAGTGATCGCCGCTGAGGAATAACACCGTCGAGTGGAAAGTGCCCCGCTTAAAAAACAAAACAAAGCCTCTCCTCTGCTGAATCTTTGATGCTGCGTCGGATAATGCCAGAGATAATGCCAGACCTGGTGGTCCTTTTTTTGTGTGTATTATTCTGAAGACATCTGTCATTTAAGTGTAAATTGCCAGGTTTGTCATGAAAGAGAATTCATCGTGCCTTTGAGTATGGCTCTATGATTAATTCAGGCATGTCAGTTGGTGAGTAAATGCTTCTTTATTCTCGTGTAAGTGGTCAATATTAATAATGCACACGCTGGGTCTAAGTTCAGCATCCGTCTTGGCAAAGTTCAACATGGAAGGTTTCACCAGCTGGGCACGCCACGCCTGTCACCACATTCTTCCGCTTTCTTCCTCTCTCTCTTTTCCACTGCAGGCTCACCACTCCATCCATCCATCCTTCCTTCCTTTCTCTCTCTCTCTCTCTCTTTCTTTCTGTCCCCGGCCCTGAAAGGCGCCCGGATGGCTCCAACGCCTATTCCGATAGAAAGATGTGGCCCATCAGCAGTAATTGGAGGAGCAGTGGTGGTTGGGTTTCTCTGGGAGGCGGCGTGATCGATCCCATGGATGGTGGAGGTGGGCAGGCAGGCTGACAGCGCCGCATCCCCCACAGCTCCTGACAGCTCAATGAAGGCCAAGCCGCAGAGCACTCGATGTCCTTTTACAAGAACAATCACCGGGCCTTCGGGTCACCCTCGAGCCCCGAGAACTGCCAGCCATCCAGTTAAATTCATAATAACCCATGGAGTCGATTATCGGCAGGGTAGACGCTCGTTCAGTTTAATGTTAGCCTGTCATCACACGCACATTAAGGAATAAAGGAAATGTCAGAGGCCTAATAGCGATGATGTGGTGTAATTATCTCCAAGGTGAATTATTTGAAAGATTTTACAGCGATAATCTCCCGACGCCCTCACACACTCTGCGAGGTACACACTGTAATTGCACCACTGTGTGCGATGACACAGTGAAATAGCGAGCGACGTGGATGATGGATGCGCGCGAGCGGGATCATTTGCAAACACACACGGGCTGCTGGTGTCGGCGCGCCGCTGCGTTTTCTCATCACAGCGCCCGTGGAGCCGTCTTTGTTTGTCCTCCTTGTTTATGGTTTTTCTCTCAAGACCCAAAAACGGTGTTGAGTGCGCTGAGCTCGGCCTGACCACCGGTTGCCATGGCGACGCGTGGCAGCCGGGGGACCGATGGCGTGTGAGGAAAAAACCTGAACACGGGTTTTAACTCGGAAGAACTATTTGTTCACCTCGCGGCGTCTTTATCATTTCAACGCGGCCCCGAACCTCGTGTTCCCTATCCTGTTGAGGGGGGACCAGCTGGCAACGACAACAACAAGGCCGGTCACTGTGGCTTTATTGGCTCTGTTGAAGAGGATATGTCCTCCATAAAATTGGCCACGATACTGTTGTGTCCCACATATTTCTTGCGTTTCGGACCTCAAATCTTACTCCCCACAAAGCCGAGCAGATTGTTCCACTGATGATACGCATGAACGCAATACGAGAACACGTTTTCTCCAGTGGCCGCCATTTCTTTGACAATAATAGGTCTTTCAGCCCTGGTTTTTCAGCCCTGTGATCAGTAATATTGGAGCGGCAATCAATCACGTGGCTCTGATCCCCACGTTCCCTTTGTTCTGGCTTCGAGCCAGAGCTATCAAACCTAACCCTAGCTATTGCCACATGCCGACTAACACAGTGTCAGAAAATGTAATAATATAGTCTCTAAGAAGTCTTGCTGCTTCCTTTTCATACGACTGACTTAAAGATTAAATTACTTATTTAAATTGACTTTTTTTTTTGCATTGCAGCAGGAATTAAGCGAAACCCTCATCCTCAAGGAGTTTGACAAACACTTTTGAACATCCTCCTCTCGATACTACCTGCTGATCCTCCTCAGGGAGAACTTCTGACAGAGACAGAGGACGGGACAAAGTCATGGCTTTACAGGCAATCCCCCCTTAATATTACCTCTCTTCCCCCTGCCACACACACACACACACACATATTTATAAATATAAATGCACACACCACCATCCACACCATTTCTGGCGTACACTGATCCCTGTGAAGAATTCCCAGCCTCAGCCAGAGCTGCAGAGCTGTACAGGAATAACATCAGCAGCCTGAAGGTGCTGCTTGGTGAAACAGCAGAATCTCATTGGTCTCTGGGGTATAAATAGATAATGGCTCCACGTTGTGTCCTGCTGAAATGCAACACTACTCTGAAATATCGTTTCCAGTATACGAACAAGAGCTGCTCCTTTTATTAATTAACTTTTTTTTATAGGAATATCTTCTGCTTCTAATGACAGGCTATCATTAACACCACCTCCCTGAACCAAAAGTGTTGGCTCATAACTGCTGTGTACTGTAGGGTTTTTAGAACCTAGTTTGTCAAATTTGGACTTTGCACAATGTAAAATGAGAAGTTGTTTATGTGTACATTACAATGCATGGAATATGATAATTAATAAGGGATATTATTATGAAGGATTTGTAATTGTATGCATATGAAGGTCACTTTAATTTACTGTGAAATGATTAATGTGTGAATGGATGTTAGAAGCTGCATGCTGCATGTACTGTCGCTTTAAGGAATAGTAGTTCTCTTGTTC
Source organism: Myoxocephalus aenaeus (assembly GCA_038501785.1). Classification (NCBI taxonomy): domain Eukaryota; kingdom Metazoa; phylum Chordata; class Actinopteri; order Perciformes; family Cottidae; genus Myoxocephalus; species Myoxocephalus aenaeus. Next base: position 4,536,069 of record JBAMJR010000180.1, read on the forward strand.
GCCTGAGGTGGCGGAGCTGAAGAATTGACTTTCAAGACTTGACCGGTCTGAAGAACAGGAAGTGGAGAAGAAGAAGAAGACTAGCTCCGCCCCTGAAGCGGCAGGCCAGTGAACATGGAGTTTGTTGGAAAAGGTGTGAAAGTATGACTTTTAACCAGTAGGAAGGGCTTTAAGCTCCATGTGTGATGGTATGGACTAACCTACGCGCGGTATAGGGGCTCTCTCTCCGGTGACGCGAGCAAAGCGGACGTGCGGGTCAGTAGAGTCCGCTGAGGAAGGAGGGAGCTCGATCGAAAGCATAAGCTGTCTGTCTATCACTTTTTATTAAATATTCTTTTATCATAACTTCTTTGGACCCTGGACCTTATTCCCTGCATCCCCTCCCAGAATTTAAACCCAACAGTACCTTTTCCTGCATCCCCATAGTGGCTTTACCCTTGCAGGGCCGATGTGACAGGCCGGTGTTGGTGTTTCAAGTACCATTACACAAATAGAGCACTCGCTTCCACAGTGAAGAAGCAGCCACGACCTTTAACGAGATGCCTTTCATCTTCACAGCTGTCGCTCAAGCGATCAGGGTCATTTTCGGGGCTTCTGCAGGAGCTCAATTGAACCCTGGGCGACCATCAAGAAGGGGGGAGGGGTCATTTTTACTCTCGGCTGCAGTGTCGGTGCCTGCCTCTGTTTGCACTTGGCAGCTTCGCCTCTCATGTTTGGTTGGAGGCATTACACCGGCAGAATGGTAAGAGCGGCCACCGGGCACGTTGGGAAACTTTGGAGGTGATGACATGCTCAAGGCTCGCAGTTTAGTCGCCGCTCCTGTGATGAATGTTTATGAGCTGCCGTCGTCGCAGAAAGACAACAAGCCTGCGCTGCTTGAAATATTTATCACTTTATCTCACTTGGTTCATCTTCTGGCGGCGGCAATTATTGTTCACGACACCTCGGCTGAACCCAGCGCTCAAGTGAGCATCGTGAGGATCTTAGCGGCGTAAAAGAGCCATGTTGTTAATGATGCACATAAAGAGAGGGCAGCCATTAGGAATTCATCGCTCCAAATCCACGCTCTTGATTATACCACTAGAGTGAGATGTTATGGATACATATCATATTTCCTTTGAAAATGACTCGCCTCATGTTTGAAACCAGGATAAGACAATCCAATCAGAATTCTTTGTACTCCGTATTGCCGCATAATTAAAGGACCAATCTGACACTTGAATTTAATTATTAATTCCCAAATTGTTTTTTGTTTTGTTCAGGAGACATAATATAAAACATCTATCCATAGCAGCAGAAGATGTCCCTGACACGGTGAAATATCAGCTATAGTATAAATCTGACACACCTTATTTTTTACGAGTTACTGTATTGATACTGAGTTAAGTATTGATATCATTTGAATACATTTTACTTAATTACTCACTGAATTAAATGTCACTTGTTTTGCAGGTATCTGGTCATAAACCAAAGTATTGTCCTTTTGTTTTTTTACTTGTAGATGTCACTAGATTAGGGTGTTCTACAAAGTCATTACAATCTTGAATATCTTTAGCATATCTCGTCTCCAAGATGATGTACCCATATAATTAAATTGCGCCCTCAATTACGTTTGAGGGAAAACTCCAGGATTTCATTTGCAGTTAACAGTTTGAAACAATGTTTCAATTGAAAAAAATTAAAATAAAAAAAAAACGCTACAAAATGACTACAAAAAACTAAACAAAAACATAATTATTTTACAAATTCAAAACAAGAATGCAACAAAAGAACATGGTTGGGTTTAGCCAACAAAAACACTTGGTTCCCACAAACAGCAGTCTCCTGGGTGAAAGCTGAGTGTGTGATTTTCTTGTAATGACTGAGACCCGAAAAACATTTCACTTGTAGTGTTTTTTCTATGGATTTACATGAAATGCCTCAATATGCTGGTTACTGTTGGGACAGTGCTGTGGTGACAGCCTCTGCGTTAGAGCTGACCTCTTATCATATGAACTACTACCTCTGTCGTTTCACTCCACAGCCGCACACCGGCAGTCTGAACACGACTGCGGTCGCCAGTGCAGTCAAGCAAACAATATGAAAATCCCTCTAACATGCTCCCACAATTGAAAACCTGCAATTATAAGTTGCTCCCCGAGGTACTCTCCTTGACACCCTAAAAAGGTAATATACCTTCTGCCGTAATCACATGGCTCGTACTCCGAGGCTGCATAATTACCGGGGCTTGGGGAAATTGAAGGGCTCCGCTACCCGTAAAACAGGGGCCTTAAGTAATCTTAGTGAGATGGGAGGCATTAAAAAGAACATGAATGTCCTTGTTCGATCAGTGCTACTGCGTATAGCCTGGACAGTCTGCCACGTTTGGATAAAGACGTGGTTAACAGTTTCCTCACAACACTGTCTGACAGGTAGCGGTGTGAGCAGCATGACGACTCCCACATCAGGTTTATGAGCTTCATGTAACGCTCTGCTGCAATGACGTGCATGCACAAGCTACATATATTCATAGTTTGACAATTCAAATACCTACCTAGCTACCTACCTTCACACCTACCTACCTACATATCTACCTACCTACCTACATATCTACCTACCTATCTACATATCTACCTACCTCCCTACCCACCCACTACCATTTCGAACATTATTGAGTCAAAGTTTTGGAGACACAGGGACAATTTGTGACAGAAATTGTATAAGCAGACAGTGTATTCCTCACGGGATGAATGTGGACCGACAGCTCCGATCAGAAGAGAGACAAATGACGAGGCATCCGCCCCCATCTGCCGTCAGCAGGCCTGACAGAGCACTGTCTGGTTCACTCAGTGCTCTTTCAGGGACTACTTCACTTTCGATCAGGGGATTTTGACCTCTGCAGTTTTTCCTGCAACATGATGCTTTGTGCCATCGCTGGTGACCGGTGAAAAAGTTGCAGAGAGTTACAGAGGGCATGTAGTCTTGATTTGATACAGCAGTGCGGTCTCTTGGCGAAGCGCGCATTTTCCTGTCCATTGACCGGGGAGCAGGGAAAACACACTCTGCAGAAAGAAGGTGGTTGAATCCATACAGGACGGAGGAATTTATCTGATAGCAGATTCGTTAGGACTGGAAAAGGCTGCGGTGCCTATTTCACAACCCAAACTTTTTAAAATGCAGAGTCCAGCAGATTTTATGCTCCCCTCAGGCTCTATTTGCTGAAAGTCTTTAAAAAAAAAAGAAAGTCTGCTGCAAACCTCTCAAATGGATCATTTTGTAATGAGGCTTCGACTCTATATAATCTTTAAAAAAAAACACATAAAAAACGTTCTGTGTGGCCTCTGAAAGATTTCTTAATTGATCTGATGGACTCCTGCGGCTCCCAGATCAGACCTTTGTGCTTGGATTTTAACATCACGGTCTTTGTCAGATGGGAGATCTCTTGAGTGCGAGCCATTACAGCCAGGGCTCAAAGTGATCAAACCCAGGAGCCGCACCATCATTTGGGCCTAAAGACTCCTTTTCTTTGCCAGTCTCCCGGAGAGCCTACATGGGAAGAAGACTCTGTATTGGTTTCTTTTTTCCTTCTATTTAATTGCTGCAGAGCTGCAATACGTCAGCTTGGTCCACAGGAAGAGACAACCCTGTGTCTCACTTGGAGGATGAGTTTTTCTGCCATTAAGAAGATCCTCATTCTAATTGCAAGTATTTAGGGAGACAGCCGCTCTAATGAAGGGAAGGATATGCCAACATAGCAGATCACATTGCAAACATCGAAGGTAGGAGTTTGGTCTAATTGCTGACTGGGACAAAAAAAGAAAAGAAAAACTAAGCTCGTTGAATGTGTTTCAGACGTATAGAATCTATCTGCAAACTGCTGATGTTAATAAAGATAAATCCTCTGATCTGCATATTTCACTGAATAGATTAATGGCAGGAGAGATTCCAATTTTGATTATCTTGCCGAATCTAATTGCCTATCTACTGTGCACCTTTTTTTCATAATTTACTGTCATCTGAATTGCAATTTTTCTTTGCCGTGTGGCATAAGTACGTGTATGTATGTGTACATGCAGTATGCATGTCTGAAGCTCCTGCTTTAAAGTGGGCATGTACAGGTAAGTCTTCAGTGGTTAAGTGTTGTAGGAGTAACCTCTATTTGGGAACTGACCTGTCACACTGAGACTGCATGTTCACTGAGGCTCCCTGCGTAACACTTGCTCAAGGCAAAAGAGAAAAATAGCGGCTTTATGAACAGACTGATAGGATGTACTGCAGCGACGGGTATGAGACTTAGAATTCTCCACAGTGTTACCACAGAAAAACTGGCCTCAGTGTGAGTGACTGACATTGAATTGGAGGGCATGGAGGTCTAAAGCTTACACTTTTATCTGATCTCAAAGGGGCAACTCTGGTGCATTTCCGACATTATTGTGCCAGCAGCACACAGCTGAAACATTTATCAGCAGGTAGGAGTGAACTCTCTCAGTGCTGCCTCGCTTATTACACAAACACACACACACACACACACACACACACACACACACACACACACACACACACACACACACACACACACACACACACACACACACACACAACCATGTGTACTTAAAAAATTCTTGCAGCACAAGCATTGTTCTATCAAATTTACACATTGTTCAAAAGTTGAAAACAACAGACAGGCTGCGGCTGCAGGAGAGTGCAGTTATTATAGTTTTGGTTTCAAACCCAACTGTCTTCTGACTGAATGGAAGTGAAAATTAGAGGCAGAAAAGAAAGCAGACAAGTTTAGCAAAGATGCGAGACAACAATAGTGAAAATGAGGGGGTATGCTGGAACATAAGCGAAACAGCTGGAGCTTTAGGCAAATTATCAATTCCTTTGTATCTGAGCTGCAGCACACACATACAGGCACGCTCCACAGACCAAAGCTGTGTGTGTGTGTATTTTGCTGGTTTTTACTTGAACAAGTGGATGACTGCTTTTTTTTTGTGAATGAGCCTTGTATATGTTTATATTTACAGGGTCGACTTTATAGGTCGACTCACGATAACTGTTGGTTTACTGAGAAACTAAATTACATCATTGTAGTGAGAGAGGTTGCATCAAGTAAATCGAGGGCATGCATTGTTAATGGTATAACAGTTTTTCAATAATCCTTTACAAACAAAAGCAATAAATTAAATTAAACAACTTTCTCAAATCCGATAGATTTCCATGTTATGCTTCACCGCTTTGAGCGCTAAGCACAAAGTGCAATTATACAGCCCCTCCTCGGTAAACAAAGCTTGACTTGCATCGAAGGCAATATATCCACTGTGATAATTTACCACCCTGAGCACTCAGCAAAAATCAATAACATACGAAAACATCAAACCAAACAAGATTTACAAATCAGTCCTCATAAAACAAATACAGAGGGTAAAAAAAAAAAAAAAAACACAAAAAAAACTACACAGGCCCACGTAGTGATAACAATTATCCTGGGAAGTTTGAGAGTTTTACGGATTCTTTTGCATTTGGGACATGGATGGTTTAAGCTGCAAAATGAAAGTCAGAGTCAAAGTCAGTTCATAATTAAGCCAACACAAAGCGTGCATGCTTGTGCGTGTCCTTGTGTGTGTGAGAGTGTGAGCGGAGTTCATCTCGCTTGTCGTGTGAATGGAAAAACTGACACGATTTACCCCTCAAATTTAAATTTAAAACTGCATTAATTAATGGTTTTAATACTGACATTGAAAAAAAAAAAACTTGACTGTGTTATATGAAAGAGTGCAACAAAAGAACCAAGCATTTTAAACCAGCAGCTCCATGGAGCTTCTTAGCCTCTCTTTTATCTCATTATTTAGATTAGAAACACATTGTGTGGCTGAGTTCTCATAACATCTGTTTGAATCCTTTTCCAGAAAAATTATTCAGACAAACCCATTGTACATTAATTGTCCAGCCTGTCTGACAATGTGACAAGGCTCTAACGATGTTTCTGTGACTATCTGACAGACAGAGCTAGCAACTAGCTGCTGAGCAATGTCACATGTAAACAAGACATCTTTCTCAGGAGTTGGCGGGGAACATACCAGAGCTAAAACAGAGTGAATAATGGACTTAAATTCCGAAGGTATCCATGGAAAAACAAACTACACATTTAGGCATGACGTTAGTCATAACCTAACTTCTAAGCTAACGATACGTGGTGGTTGCGTACCTGCTAGCTTGTTTTGAAGTGTCCTACCCCCTAGAGGAGAGATAATGCCACACATTGATTGATGCACCTTATCGGTACCTATCAATAGCCACGGTCAACAAAAGCCACCCAGTAAATTATGGAGTTGCAAAATAAAAATCAGCTGAGCAATTAGCTGTCAAAGAGCATCACAGAGATGCTATCACAAGGTATTGCTATAGGACGGATTGCCAAGCCACAGAACTGTACATTAAGTTTTCTCTAAAATGCCTCAGCAAAGGAAACCTTCAGCTTAAATATTTTAATGTAGGAGGCATGAGGAATATAAAATGTGTCTCAGACGTGACTGATGACAATCTTTACAGTCTACAGACTACTTTACATCTTAACGATGAGAAAGACAAATAAACACTCTGCTCCCTCATCAATCACAGCCAAGGTGCCCTTGAATGATAGTTATAAGCCCAACTGATAATAAAGTGTTGTCCTGTCGCCGCTCCGTTCGGCTCTCCCGTTATAATCCGAATACTGACAGACCAACATGATTCACGCTACGTAGCTTTGGGTGAAACACAAGCGACTCTGTCTGACAGCAACAAGCAGTCTGTCTCGCTCCCTTGTCCCCTCATGAAGGACAGCCGTATTGCACATCGTACCATTCAGTTTTCATGGTCTTCTTCTTTCTGTGTCGACCAGTAATGTGCCGGAGAGAACTCACGGCGACGTAGAGCGTAACGCCTCGACTTCCCCGCTATACTGTTTCACAATATACACAGCAGAAAGGCATGAAGTCCCCTGAATGATTGCCTTTTTTTCTTCTTTTTTCTTCTCGAAACCGTTTTAATGGGCTCCGTGAAGCTGCTATAAAACGTTAAGAATAAACAGTTTCACTGGGTTTAGCAGCTAATTCAATACAGTAAGCTGTCGTCTGACGATATAAAAATATATACAGTATACACACGCATAATGGGTAAATTAGGATGTTTAGAAATACATGTCATTTTTCAGAGGACTTTTCAGGGATTTCCAGGGAGACGTTCAAGTTAATGCTTCTTTTCTCCCCACCGACAGGGACCTCTCCTCCCATTTCCACAGACTTCTAACAATATGCATTGAAGCCGCCAGTTGATATGGGGCTTCAAATAAAATCACTTCTCCCTGCTGCCTGCCTCCTCGCGGCTCCAAATGCAAAATGTGATTTACGTCGACACAAGTATCCACAGCCTCCTTCAGCCGCATCTGTCTCATTCTCACTGCACACTTCTAAGTACCAATTTGGGGCCTTATTGAACCCTGCTTGGAGTGCAAAGAGCCATTCCTCATGCAAGTCATTGCTCCAGACAAAAAAAGTTCAGAGGTATTTTATGAACTTTGGGCATAATAAGCAGCCAGGGGAGCAAATATGGATCAAATATAAGTGGTCTATGTCCTTTCTTTGTCCAAGCTGTGACTTCCTCCAAAGCTCTTACCCTTTTCACCCACCAGCAGGGGCTTCAGTTCTCATTTGTCACCTGTGCCACCAGTCCCGAGGAGGATTGTCTGGTTTTGATGAATAGAGCGAGGGCTTCTGTCCTTATACTGCCATCCATCAACTCCTGTGGATGCGCTGCATTAAAGACAAACAACTCTTATTGGGCATCTAGCCCCAGATTGGTTACACACGATTCTAGACCAATTCAGGTGGGTTCTGGCAAGAGTAGGGCTCATACATTGGTTGATTTAACTTTCAGGCTGGGATAATAATAATACATTTCCATGTGTTTGTCTAAGGAAAAAAAAGCCCAAAAGAAGCTGTACATAACTTATGTCACTAGAGACAGGCATTTGTTAGAGTGCAATGGAAGACAATAAATTAGGATTAATGTCATTTTAGATGTAAATCATGACATGTACACAGGAACAACCATGTTGCGCAGTTTTGAAATTGGCTCAGATATATCCCTTTTTTTCACCTGAGAAGGAGTTTTGAGTAGGTGTCACTTGTATAACTTCTTTTCTCTAAACGTATGTTAGTTGTTGAGTGCAATTGATTTTCCCTGGGCGCACGTTGCTCATGACTATAAAGGCAAGACAAGCTTGTTTCTCGCTTTTTTTTTTACAGCATCTGTCAGACCCGTGTTCTTGGATGGAAAACTTTGTGACGGCTCAGGCTTGGGTTTTTAAAGCCTGTGCAAACATCTAGACACACTGGTTAATCTCATTCAACCTCAGTCACAGAGAAGTCAACACTGCACACTGTAGGTGCACACCTTTGGCAGAGCAATTTGTAGTCAAAAAGGAAAATGGAGCTCTGAATGTGTGTATGGCTGCAGCTTCTGCAGAAATCCTAAACACATCATGAGTCTAATCTCTCAGGAACAAGTGGAGAACAAATGAGGCTCTCATCTTCTCTCTCTCCTTCTTGCTTGTGTCTCACACCTTTGGGAAATGAATGCCCGTACTGTAAATGTCATTTGGATTAATGCATCATAATCTATGGACAGTTTGGCAATCCCCTCACAAAAAAAAGCTGTCGAAGAAATTATAATAATAGTTTGTAATTCTGAAACGGAGGATTACCTTTGATGGCACTTGAAATACATACGCTTCGTTTGGAATTTCATGCAATTTCAAGCTGTGAATCCTGAACCTTTTTTTTCCAGATGGAGAGAGATTCCATCTCTATCTCCCAAATGACACAGTAGAATGGACCCTATACGTCTCCCTGGCACGACATTGAATTAACCTCTCACATACCTGCAATGGTTCATCTGGAGATAAGGTTACTATTCCGGCAGGTTGTACCTCCCCGCCTCTGCCCTATCTCTATCTATCTCCCTCTTTTCCCTCTCTGTCGTCCCCATCCCTCTTTCTCTCTCCACTTCAATTAACAGTAATAGAGTCGGGGCGTATTGCCTCTTGTCCGTTCATCCTGACAGCCCATTCTCTGCTTCAGCTCCGTCTCCCTAACACCGGGCTATGTTGCAATTACATTACGGCCCAGTGGTATCAGGGGGTGCCTGTGTCAAGGTGATGAGAAAACACCTGCGTGTTCACAATGACCTCCTACAGGTAGCGGTGCGAGCCGGGCTCTATACAGCTGACACTGAATCGACCTCTGTGTCTTCAGTCAGAATGGAAGCCCATACAGACGGGTTCAAGCTGCTGGTTTCTTTGGAAGGCCAGATGGAGATGTAGGCTGGTGCCTACATCTCCATCACACAATACAGACATTATGTGCGGCTTTTCTTAACCTTGAGATGTTACCTTGGGCAAATGGAATTCAGTTAACATTTCCTGTCGTTATTCAGCTGTGAGAAAACTCCGGTGTTTGTATCTCTGCGGGCAGCGTGCCATGCGTGCTAATCTGAGCCAGAGGAAAATTTTCAGTCTTTTGTGTTTTCTTTTTCCTCCGTACCATCAGGGATTTTTGATAAAGGGTTATCCTCTCCTGCCACGCTCGCACAATATGTTCAGATGCAGTTATTGCTGGCAGAATAAATGCCACTTTTCAGGGTTTATTAGCTTTTACTGTCTTGATTATGAGGTAGACACACATTTCACAGCCTACTATGGTTTTATTTTTAGGTATTTTCTGATCACTTCTATGTGTTAGTGACTCATGATTACACACTTGGGGAATAAAGAGAGGACACAAACTTGATCACACCAAATAAAAATGGCTAAAGGCTCAGGATGGGACACATTTAAACTACTTGTCAGTGATTTGAATTTCTAATTTAATTCTCTATTGTTGCTCTTGTTGGACATACAACGGGTATTCATGGAGCCCTTTTGATTGGACACAAAGGCCCCACTCTTATATGCACTCTCTTGAACGCACAACAACGTGTTTGCATGATATTTTATGATTTAGATATGACATTTCGGAGAGGCTCTTTTAACCTTTCCTTTGCGACCTCAGCTACAATCTTGCTGGAGGATTTTGTGTCGGTTGGATGCCAGTGAGATTTCAACGAGACTAATGTATCTCTGCCTGTTGCCAATAAGGAACGGCGTGAATGGGCTTGTATCGATTGGGCGGTTACCAAAGCTGCAGTAGCACGTCTCCAGTGATGACAGGTTGTCTCTAAAATGGGTTGCACTGACTTAATGATCAATACTGTATTTGAGTTTTAACGTCTTATCCTCTTGCTTGAGAAAACCACAGCATGTATAGTCTTGAGCATTTTACATTATGCCCGCCTGCTGCTACGAGATCAGTTTATGTGAAACTACTTTGGGCACAGAGCACTTATCAGATTTGTGGGAAGCGCACCTGCCACACTTTCCTCTTCATTTAAATGGCTTAAGCCTCCTCAGATTTAGCCCTTTGTTTGACGTAATGCACCACTATCGCCGGGTGGAGCCTCACTAATCTCTTATTACATAGGCTTCAGCACAAGACTCCACCGAAACGTTAACGTTGCTTAATTTAAGCAGCTGCAACCTCATGACTCATACACTGTACCCCAAATCAGGTCTCATACGGATGACGTCTTCCCTTTGCTTGTTTCAGCAGAAGCTCAAAGAGATTTGATACATTTTTTACAATGAAATCATTAGATGAGGCAAAAACTTTGAAAATGTTTCCTCACTTCCCGTTGGCCTGTTTGAGTTTTTATCATATCCTGGCTCGTGTCACAAAGTTATTATTTGCTTACTTCAGCTGTTTGGGTGTTTTTGATGGCCTGCAGTTGTTCCATTGCTCTTCTATTGTTTTTCTATTGCTACTTCACCAGCTGATACGATAGAATTGTCTGCTGAACAAACAGAGCATTAAAATATCGCACGGATAAAAAGACATCACTGAAACTCGTGTGTGTATACTGTATATATATACAGTAAAAAAAAATCTTACTTTAACATACAGTACAAAATGGAAATGGATAAAGTGATCGATTGTGTAAGTGTACTTTACATAAAGTGCCTGACCACTAGTCAGTAGAAACCATTAGCTTGTTAATATTTGCCCAGTTTTCCTAACTGGAGGTCATTTTTTTGATGACGACATTGGCCTCCCAGCTGGTTAACTGTTATGCCATTGGAGCTGAAACGATATTACAAAGATGTTTACTGCACCAATCAAATTACCCATAAACTCAAATAAAACTTGTCTAAATAAGTACACAAGTCAAATGTTACTAATTACTGATGTTAATTTCAGTTCGACTAAAATTCAAACTTCATTACTGTTTATGTGAAGACGTGATGCTTTAGAAAAGTGTGCACTTACAGCAGCACTGATGACGTCCATGTTTATGCAACATAAATAAGAGCAGGTGACACTTTTTTATAGCCAGCCAGGTCCCATACTCAATAAATATACTCAGATCATTCTGATTAATCCAATAAGTCATACAACCACTTAGGTCATTTGCTCCTACCTGTTTATATGACCCAGCGTGTCCTGAATTAGTGCCTCTACTAGTGTCAGGAGCTTAAAGCACCCTCATAGCTAAATGTCATAATTTTAAACATGTGGTTAACATGGAACGAACGAGTCCTGTGTTTGTTTGACCCATCCATTCACTTATTGCTGTTTATACTATGCCACCTGACTAACTCCTTTGCTCCCGTCATAATTGATACGGCCACTAGTGGTTGCCGCCTGACAATACATGTAAATATGGGTCGTAATAAACAGACGGGTCTTTTTTTTAGGGGAGGTGTGTCAGTGCCATTATGGGGTAATAATGACGAAAGGACACACAGTATAAATATGTGAGGCTGACTTGGAGAAATAATATTACAAGCTTGAAATTAATGCATACTTGAGCCTTTGGCAGTGCAATAAACCAATGACAAAACGTATAGTTTAATTATGTAAAATATGAGAAAAAAAAAGTAATTTGTCATAGTTGCGCCTTTCTTTATCTGACCAGATTCACCGTCATGGTATGATAGCTTGGATGACAACCACAGGCTATCACCTTGGTAACAGCAGACAGCCACAAATATTACACAACCTATTCACAAAAAACAAATATATCAGTGACCCTCAAACACACACACACACACACACCCACACACACCCACACACACACAGACACACACACACACACACACACACACACACACACACTCTGTGAAAGGCTCAGACACACAAAAGCACGCCAGGAAGCCTGATGCAGAGTGGTGTCTTACTGATTACAAACAATGCGAGACGTCTCAAGGCTGCTATCCCGCTTCTCTCAGCATGGTAAATATTGTAATGTTGCTCTTTCGCTCTTTATTCCTCGAAGCACGCAGTGTTTGACTTTCTCACTACGCCTCAGCCACCGTATAAAGTCTAAAGTTCATCTATATGCTGTCTCTACCTAAGCCTCTGACAGCTACTAATTACATAAGAGGAGCAGCAGGCAGCTCTGTCAGTGGTCTTTTAAACACATCTACATCCCTGCATATGTAGTAGGTTCCACTGAAAAAAAGTAGACCCATACCATACAAAGTGGCTATTTCTCTGCCCTTTACACAGTGATTGAACACCTTGTAACGGAAATCACTATATGTAGAAATACACTCCCTGTCCCGTGCACTCATCAATCAATTTTTGCAGCACTATATTTACAGATTTCAGCACTGCATGGGAATAAAACACGGGCCACACACCCAAGAAATCCATATCCATTATTGTGGTATGCATGCTTTTCATTTGTAATGTGCCTTTGCCGGAGCCATATTGATCTTCATCGCAATGTACGTGGTGTAAAAACTTGTTAGAAACCACATTTGGACAGTACAGCTGTCAATCATAGGTGATTATCATCGACATAGGCAGTGCGGTGAACTCTGTGTATACAGTCAATGATCCGTAGAAGGCTGTTGCCTTGTTAGGATTTTTTTTGTTTAACTCACCACTGAGAACATGCTAATTATTTTTAATTAAAAAGGGCAAATATAGTATTGTTGCAATGTGCATATAAAATTGCATTTCTGATTCATACTGTAGATTTAGAATTTTCTGGTAGCCCAATTTTATGGTAGCCCAATTTTATGTGGGCTACCACTTAGACAAAGTATAATTTCTAATAGAATCCCTCATTTGAATTAGAACAATGAGGAGTTAAAAATCATGTTATTAACTACGTCATTGTCACTAACTCACTTGCTCTCTTTTTATGAGCAATTAACATGGAAGAGTGGAACTGATTGTACTCAACTCAACCTAACTTCATGTGTGCACTGTATTAATGTAAAAATAGAAGTGTTTTCACTATTTAGCAAAGCAACTTTTAACCGCTTTGATCACAACATGCATATTAAAGCTACTATGAGGAACTTACATTTTGCGTTGATTTTGGCGGTCCCTGTGAACAAAAACAGTGCTTCCGAGCACCAGGTTCCCTTTAGAAAACCTCTAATTTGACTGCAGTAGAGAGACAGTCTGCCTCACGAAGTCATGGTTCTCGTTCTGCCGCGTCTCCCTGCCTTCAGCCAAGCAATTAGCGATGTGCTGGTCGCTAGACCCCACTGGAGTCTGAGTCGAGGGAATTTTCTGGTGAACCTGCCCGGTTTCATCTAATTTGGCATGGAATGTACCCGGTAGCACCGACGACACAAATAGGAATCCTCTCGTTGATAGACAGATTACTATATCATAGAGAGGCATCAGTAATAAATTGAGACCGTTTCATAACCAGTTAGAATTCCCTCAGAATAATTTGAAATAGGAGCCTCTCAAGGTAATTTTACAAATGGTGTAAAAAGCATATAAAAACATTAAGACTACCCACAGACTCACACACACACACACTCTAAATTCTTTGCAGCAAGAGGAAACCTCCCCATCATCGGACAAATCTGGAATCACATGACGATGAGACCAACTTCTTTCTTTCAAACGCCCGTCTGTGGAGGAATTGTGACAACTCAGCAGCTCCCTCGGTGCCTTCCTGCCCAAAGGCTTATGATCAAACACAACAGCATATGAATATTTATGCAATTGGACACTGATGACATTTTTTTTTTTTTGTTCCCCTCTAAGTCTTTAGCAGCACATAAACAACAAAGACACTCTCGTCCCTTTGTCCTCTGTGTGAAAAACAAACAGCCAATGCTTCTAGGTTGTGCTCTCCCCGGTGACTCACCCCTTGGTGTCTTTCGGTGTGCAGACAAGGCTTGGATGACACAATCATCAAGCAATCCAATAAACACATCTCCTTCCGAGTGTCCTTTCAGGAGCCTGGTCGTATTGCCCTGCGGCCATGCTTATCAGACAGCATCAAAACACCCAAAATTACTCTGGAATATGCTGGTTTGAAAACATGTTTGTGCCGGTTTAAAAGAAACTGCAATATGTCCTGATCCAAATAAAACATACAACTCTTTCGTGTTTTTGTTGTCTTTTTCTCAAAGTTGAAGGTATATTATTATTATTGGTTCGAGACTTCTCAGCGACAGGAGCCTCATAGTGTTATATATTGTAAAACAATCATCTTAACAGTTAAGGGATGAGGAGAAGAGCAGGTATTCACTTCTCCAAAGCCCCAGGCTTTCTCGGTGTCCGGACCTAATTTTCCTCGAGGAGTCATATTTTGTGAAGCGTGAACGTTTTAATTGGTGAACCAACGTACTCGTAACACCAGCGTGTCCGTCATTAACCGATAAACCAAGGCCTGCAGCAGCTTCAGCAGTTAGGCCCTAAATTGGGCGGATGGTCATCCATGCTCGTACTGTAATTTGCTTTAACACTAACTACAGTTAAAAGGTGCCATCCTGGATGCCCATCTGTTAATGCAAGGACCCCTGCTACACAGCCCGTGACTATAAAAAGGTTTTCTTTGCTGTGATTGCTAAGCGGTAAGTACCCAACTTGTCAGATCCCATTGCTGGCATTTGATTTGAGCAGCATTGACCCTGATTGCAGTGGTGGGCGAAGCAGCTCCATGCAGCGGAAGAGGACACGGCTCTGTTCTCAGCCAAAAGCGCAGCTTGGTCTCTTTCGCTGGCTCTCTGAACACGAGCGTGTCAATACAGCCACTGCACACGGCTGCATATGCCCCTCTGGCATGATTCCTCCCCGACTGAATCGATTCAAGCTCTGTTTATCTCATTAGCTTGTAGCGTGTAATCAATCACACAAGGGCATTTGTTTCGGGCCTCCAACCCACGGCGAATTATAACTCAACTCCCGTCCTCAGTGTGAACATTGTTCTGTCTACAGTTATCTTTAGCGATGACGCTACACTGAGCTGCTTGTAACTGAGCGCAGCCTCCTGGCACTCATTCAAATTATCCCGTTTCGATGCTGTGACGCGGGCAAAGGACAAAAGACTTGCATTAAAACATGTGCACCCACGCACATGCACACACTATAGGCTCTAACGGTAAACCGCTGCATTCAAATTTAGATCTATGGGATTGGAAAAACTGACATAAGTGTGTGTGTGTGAGATTTAAAAGGTACAGACAGGAGCAATCATGGCTGCTCTGTTGTGCACCTACAGTATATCATAATTATTAATAATCATAGGACCTTTGGTCGGTAGTTTGACGTGCTGCTAACATTCAAACTAACGTGCTTAAGTTATATAATGTGTAGTCCTCAATCCTCGCTATCATCATTGCAACTAATATGATACTAATAATAACAAATTAATTGTATGCCCATACACTGATATATATGTGATATTTTCTGGGATGATTATGGTAACGTGAAAATTCCATGCGGCAAAGTATCTCATGCTCTGACTTTCATAGGTCCTCATTGTGTCTGTGCTTGCACGACTACAGTGATGTGACTTAATTTCTTCTTTTATGAGTAAGCACCCGTTTCCCCACATTTCATGAGGTATCAAACTTGATCACTGCATTTAAACAGAAGGCAAAAGGAGGTGTTCATGAGGTAAAAACAAATCACTGCAGTTCAGGCTAAAGTCAAATGCACTTGTTCCAGACTTGGCTGAAGTTGTTGTGTACACATCAGTCACATCCGGGAGACGGATGTGCGAGCGCTGCTCACCATATAACTGCGGGCGGGCCACAGCGGGGGGCTCCACTTCGGGCCAAGCAGCAAGCGCTGCCTCTGCCTATTTCAGCGGGCCACAATGATCCCCGTACAGGACTTTCATCAAACCATCCTGTCACATAACACGCGTCTCCGGGCTGCACAAACAATTATTACGCTGTCATTCAGTGGAACCAGCACTTTATACTCAGCGGCGGTTTTGGCGGTGGCAATTTGCAGCGAATGTCTTACTTTTTCCTCCGTTCTCTCTGTACTTATTAAAGATGAAGCGGACACAAACAAGACAAACACTTGAGTGCCTCATGGGAACAAAACAACTCTAATATTGATTCATTCTCATTGAAAACCTCTCCAAACTGCACTGGAGTTTGGAGAGGAGAGCGTATAAGCGGTCCCTCTGTGCAAAGTTCTGTTGATCTGTTAAACACTGAACTAGACAGAGCCATTCATAAATCGCTGCACTCATTGACAATAGCTGGCAATTATGCCATTGTGTTAAATGGCCATTTAATGGTCATCCAGCCTCAAGAGGGAATCCCATACTCCAATTACACATATTGGGCATTTCAATTATTTTCCTTAATATGAACATGAAGGCCGTGTTCATGAGGGGCAACTAAACCACCGTTGATACAAACTGCAGCTTGCATAAAGTCATTGCTCCACTTCTGCTCTTATAAATCCCCCATATTCCCCAAATAATGCGATTCGGAGCCATCAAATCTGTAGTCAGATGGTACGGACAGGCTCAGTAGATGTTGCCTGAGGGTCATCATGCTGCAGCCCTCAGGACCGGACGTGTGAACCGCATGTTAAACCTGCTGGTGAGCATTAGAGGAATGAGGCATCTGTCAGTGTTTCCCCGTGTTGTGAAATTAAAACGTACACACCAATAAAGCTCGAATCCATATAATTGAAAGTCCACCTCAATTATAACCTGCCAATCTTTTTCGGAACGCAGAGCCATCGCTTATGAAATGATTATGAATAATGAGCATGCACAGTTTAAGCTCCTCTTTTTGTATCTGTATTTTACAGCTTGTTCACGGTAATTAATTATTATAGCCAAGAAGCTCAACAACTTAATGCAGGTCATCCGACTTGCTGCTCATAGCGCTTAATTAAAGTCCAAAGCAGAGAGCAGGTCACCTTGTTCTTTCAAACTTTTGGGATTTTTTTGTGTGTGAAATTAGTTTGATTTCTGACAGCCACATTCGACAGGATTACCCTGCAGTATTTCATGTCAATAGAAAAGAGAGGATACCGGCTTGAACCCACATTTTAATGGTACATTCCGCGCAAACTTCTCAACATTCATGAGGGACGCAGGGAAACTTTTGCCTTCATTACCCGTGTGCCAGCGTTATTCAGAGATGCAACGCTGTGAGTGAGAGGTAATTGGCACCTACTGCACATGAAATGCCATCCGAGCGATGACAAGAACCAGAACAACAGGCGAGCAAAGGCCCGTCGTCTCTGGCTTCCCAGCACGCCGCGTCACACTGTTTGGCAGCTCGGAGCTGCAGAAACAGCCGACTTCTTCTCTACCTCTCACACAACTCTAAGTTTTCAAGCTTCCACATAATCAACTTCACTAATTTCTGGCCTTGTTTGGAAATAATAAACCTAAAATAATAGTGGCAAGTGGTATTCAAAATGAATTCCTCTTCCTGCAGTGACACCATCTGTATTTACTGAAACTTGAGCTTTTCTGCTGTGTTGGTATTGTTGGTCTGGAAATGTAAATATACCACACAAGAAAAAATAAACCATCAATATTTAATCTTGAGTAATTCCCTGCTGCAAATGAGTGTTTATCCATCTCACTCAGTCAATACAGTCACAACTGCTGCCTACATTACCTCCAGTAACTCCGAATGGCACAACCAGACAGCCCTCTCTCTGTGCCAATCCTATTTCATACTGTGTAACAAGGATGATTGCACCGTGGCAGGAAATGAGTTCAGCACATTCAACGTTTCAACATCGATGGATACAAAAAGAAAAAGAAAAAAGAAACGGTTTTAATAGTGTGTTCATGGGGTAGATTAGTAAATCAAATTGGTCTCAGATCTAGAAAATCGTTTAGAAAATGGAAGCCATAATGCACCAACCCTGGCATTTTTCTTCTTATTTTGCACCCATCAGCTGTTTGCAGAGGTCCAGAGCAGCACCTTGTACAACACTGCTGGACTGAGCTGCGGGGGGTGGAAGGTGTGCCGTTGGATTTTGATCAGTTAGCTACTATGGATTGCTTGACATCCAAAAGGCACTTCATCGATTCATTACAGCTTAAAATCATGGTGGAAAGTGGAAAAGGATGCTAATGGCAAAGTCGCACCCATGTGTGCCTGTGCCTGGAATTCGCACTGAGATTGCGCTAACACCCATTTTGATGAACTGAGGCTTTTATATGTAACCATATAACCATAGATCGATATAAGAACTGGACGTAGTTGTTGTGACGTCACCCAGTTTGTGGACTGCCGTTTTGTAGGGTGACCAGACGTCCTCTTTTTCCCGGACATGTCCTCTTTTCGAGACCTAAAAAAAGCGTCCGGCAGGGATTCCAAAAACGTCCGGGATTTTGCTACGTCCGGGAAAATAGTTATTACCCCCTTACAAGTTTTGGAAATGGTACGTCCGGGATTTTGCTACGTCCGGGAAAATAGTTATTACCCCCTTACAAGTTTTGGAAATGGTATCTCCCTCACGTTCCACCTTTCTTGCGCAAGCTCTGACTGTAGAGAGAACTGTCATTGGTCGACCGATCTCAACGTAAATGTAAGTTCACAACATGCTACACACTACTGCTACCCCCCCCGGAACGAAGTGTCCTCTTTTTCATAAACTCAAATCTGGTCACCCTACGTTTTGACGTCTTGAGTTTAGCGCTTTTGCTCAATCTTTGATTACGGCAATCACCATCTTGGCTTTTTGCCACCAGTGAACAGAAGTAACAATATTTGGGCGGCAGATTGAGGTAGAGACGCCTCTGGTAGGGTATCGACCGGAGAACCACAAGGTAGCCCGCCCAAAAGCATACTCCACTTAATGGTCTACTTTATTCGAAATACGATGATTTACTAAATTAACTTCATGCTGTCGTGAAGAAGACTTGTAACTAGTGATGGAGACCAAAAACTAATGTTGACAATGTTTTCTTAGGTAACACATCAAGTGAGTCATAGACTGCCATACAATCTGACATCTTTCAGCAATGGCTTCACTTTTCAGACCCGGAGGCTGCCGCCTGTATGTAACACAATGACAGGAACACTCTCTCCAACGTCCTCCCACTGTGAAACCGGCTGCAAGGCAAGGACGCGCTCTATTACCTCACCTGTTCCTCTTAAAAACGTACTGGGTTAGAAGCGAATACGGTGGACCTTTGAAATAACCAGCCGTTACCCGAGCATTCCCATCCGGCCAAATTCACGTCCGAATGAATGAAGGTCCTGTTTGTTAGTAGCAACAGAAGAGTTCCTCTTATGGAGATCAACAGAAATGAATCTGTTGATGAATTCGTACACCTTGGTAGCCTCATTAGCACTCAATGGATTCCCAATACACATCAGAACGCTGCTTATTAACGAGCAAGGTGTCCTTTGTAGATTGCATCTACATTTGCATAACGCTCTAGACAGTAATGGCAAGTCTGTGCCGCTGTAACCGTGAAATAGCAAAAGTTGACACCTTCCATATAGAAAATGTCGGAACGAGTAATTGGTCTTTTAGGCGATATATAATCAGTACCCACCAACGCAAGCGCAGCACAACACAGCTTGAACACACTATGTGGAGGTGAGTTTGACCAAAGATTTGGAGAAAGATGTTGTCTGACATGTCTTTTTTTTCTAAACACACTGCAAGCCTTGTTTTGCAGTACAGAATAGAAAGTAGAGAAATGTTCAGAATGATGCTATACTGTGTAATCAATCAAATGTCCGGTGATCAAGTTCTTGAGTCAAGTAGATTTACACTAGAAAAGGTAGAATTGTGGTAATTTCTTTCTGGATTTCAGAGGGTTAAAACAAAAACTAGATCCAGTTGGAAAGATGGATACTTTGGTTGGGAATCAAATATCCTCGTCTACGTGTCGCTCTGCGGCTCCTATTACTGCTTTTACTAATCCATTTTGTCAATCATAATACGATTTATTGGGTGCTAGAGAGATGTTGATCTATAAATGCCACTCACTTTGTGTTTATTGTTTGTGTATTATACCTCCTGTAACAGCACAACCTCTTTAGGATATGATCTCTTCATTCAGATGTAGGGTTTCCACTGTAATGTGGTGATTTGTAAGCTATTGCAGGTCGGTCATTGGCTGTGTTCCCATTCAATTGTTCCGCTAATTTTAGGAGAACTTTCGTCAATTGTCTATAAGGTACGCATGGCTGTAAGTCGTAGAGGTTGTGAAACCCCGGTTTGGCTATCTTACTCATCCAAAAGAGAAAAATTGAGAGGAATTTGTTTCAATTTGGTTCAGTTTAATTGTTCTTTCATGCTGTCTGGAGACAAAGACAGCAGAAACAGCTGATAAGTCACATCCCAGCCAGCATGTCCATGTGGGGCCCATAAGGTTTACATTTGGGCTGCACATAAGGGTCCCAAGTGGGTTTGTCCGCAGTTTCCACGGTGGCCTCACCTGTGTTTGCCCATACGGGTTTCAAGTTGGTGCAGACTGGGTTTATTCACCGGTTTATTCACCGACTTTAAGAGGGATCTGACTGGGCTTTAAGTGGGACACAAATAGGCTACATTATGGGTTTCGGTGAATAAACCCAGTCTGCACCAACTTGAAACCCGTATGGGCAAACACAGGTGAGGCCACCGTGGAAACTGCGGACAAACCCACTTGGGACCCTTATGTGCAGCCCAAATTTAAACCTTATGGGCCCCACATGGACATGCTGGCTGGGATGAGTTCACTACATCAGAATGAGTACAGATATATATATACATATATATTATAATCATAATTATATACTTATTGAATATTCGGTCGGTGTTTTAACCAGGTGATGCTCTACATCTGTACATTGAGCAACACCAGGTAACGGTGCTCAGTGGCCAGTGTTGTCTTTGAAAGATTACTGAGATGATCTCCCAGCGTGTCCACACATGAGGTGGAGGGACACTTAGGTCTCGTTAAAGCTGAGGGATTTACGACAAAGCCGCAAGGATTTTCTCAAGAGGGTAATTGAGAGAGCTTGTTTGTGCCTCAAAACCAGGACTTTTTGTCGTGTCGTGCGTTTGCCATCGCCGCTGCCTAATCTGTGAGTAATTACAGCAGCCATCCCTGGAAGGAACGGGATGTTCATCAAACAGACGAGAAGAAAAAAAAGCATCAAATGGACTCGCTGCCAAAATCATTCATTTTAGATGAATAGATTCTACTTCAGTAACTCTAATACATCAATAATGAACTTCAGGTTGATAATAACAGGTTTGGTACACTTTTGGGCACCTTTTTTTATTCCAGCCTGAACAACTCATTGTGCCAAATACTGCAGCTTGGTCTAACTCCAATGTACACACATCCGCGTCATTATTAGACGATCGGAGCAACTGACGTAGTATATGGAACAATATAGTCCAAAAAGGGGCAGGTGGGAGGGTCAAACACATGCATGACTTTCGTCTGGGAGACCGCTGTTCGTGTCCCTTACGAAACGAATTGTAAACATTGAAATGTAGTCACGTCAGTCGTTAGTCACGTGGTGGTTAACTAAACCTAAACGTCCTTAGAAACTCCCCGACTCGTCCAAAACGTAGTTTGGAGCTGCAGGATTTGACGAGAGTGTGTTGTTGACGAGAGTGTGTCGTTTAACTGACACAAAGCTCACCCACAGTGGTCATTGCCACTGTCGGGGGTCACATGACCATTGTGTGGACAGGGTGACAATAAGGGAAGACCTCTGTCACTACAGGATCATCTCAACACCTTCAAAAACCTACTGTTAGGCTCAACATGTAGTAAACTGTGGCTTCACACGTATGGAGGACAGAGCGCGGCTCTTCCTGGTCAATCTCTTATGTTTTCCTCTCTTATTCTTTGTCCCTGTGTGTGACCGAATACGGTTTGACAGTGGGGGAAGTAAAGCTGGAGGGCTGGGTCAGTGGCTTTGCTTAGTGTTTGTGCGTTAGTGTAGACTCCATGTGTGTGTGTGTGTGTGTGTGTGTGTGTGTGTGTGTGTGTGTGTGTGTGTGTGTGTGTGTGTGTGTGTGTGTGTATACAGTACGCTGTGTGACTGCATACACTCTATGCCTCAAGCAGCATCCCTGCTCTGTCTTCTAATCTCCAGCAGGCCTGATGAATGTGAACACAACTGATACCACACTGCCAGCTGTCCCTAATACCTTCTTTCTTTCTCTCACAGCAGCTCTGCCCTCGGGGACCACGGGTAACCACAAATGCACATAATGAGATTATTTCCCCATCCCCACAAAAAAAAATTAATTAACAGAAAAAGGGAAAACTTATTTGAATTGTGGAGCATCACTGATTGAACCAATAAACAGCATTACAAGCCTAAGCGGCAAATCCCTGTGAAACATAAATTATGCCGTTCATTTCTTTGACCCTCACAGCAACTTGCTCAGCAGACGGATGAGCAGTCGTTTACTAACGTGTTGCAGGTTTGTGTCTGCAATAAAATTAATCCCTGAGATCTGAAATAAGAAAACCTGCTCTGTTAGCTGTAGTAACCAGCTCAGTGGTGTATGTGTTGCCAAAAAAACATGAGCTTTTGTTTGACTGATAAGTGAAGTAGGGATCAAAGCAAAGGGTTTCTATTCTTGGCATGAGCAATGATAATGTCATATTGAGAGGACACCCTGTCTTTTTATTAATCTGGTTTTCCATTGAATGAATTATAAATCTCCAACTTTAAACTCTTTCAGGAGTTCCTCATACAGTTTGACAAAGGTACATTGATCAGTGCCATTAAAGCTACTACTGGGAGACACTGCCAGACACGTCAACAAAAAGACCCTCATAACTCAAAACTCAAACATATGAAAGAGGGACAACAATGTTCAGTTCAACATTTAGTCAGTTATGAAATGCAGAAAATGTGTGAAAAGAATAAGCAAACCAAAAACATATTCAAATCCATCTTTTACCACACTTCAAGCACCCCATTCCTTTAATTATAATGCACTTGATTGTGACTCGTACGGCTTCATACTTCCTCGGGTTGCGTCCCGTCCTCCTCCTATAATCCTCGGTTTTCAAGCCCGATTAAGTGAGTGGTGATGTCCTACATAGTGATTATCTTTGGCAACCTTTTGCTGAAATCGCTGAAACAAGTCCGGATGAATTCAACGGCTGCAGCAGTTTGGAGGAATTGAACATCTAATTATTGTGTGCTGCTGGTCACTCCGAGCTGCAAACAACTGCTGTCCCTGGAAGGAGAAAAGCTGCTGGAGAGGAGACAGAGGGCCTCTGCCAGCATACGTCTGCGGAGCACAGTTTATTCTAATTCCTCTGCAGGACATTAATGAGCCGGGATAGTGGCCGTCTTAATGGGCAGCCAGACAGATTTTAAGTGCCCCATGGAGTGTAATCCACGGAGGTATACGACAGCACTGCTGCAAGGCCCAGCAGATTGATCTTGGGTTTCATTCTGCTATAACTTTGCTTCTGAGCTGTTCATTAAAAAGGTTCATGCGCTTTAAGGCGCCTCTGAAAACATGTCATCACATATTTCTTTTAGACAATTTAGATTTGTTTTTTGGAACTGTTAACGGACATATATAATTGAGCAAACACCATTGTTACAAGCCACCTTTACTTATTCATGTATATCTTGCTTCCCTCTAATTTGGATTCTTACCATCGGAAAACAAAAGCATAACAGTTTATCATGGACATGCAGGCTTTGCACAGGAATTTGCAGGCAGTTTGTGGAAGATAACTGTTAACTTCACAGATGTACTTAGTACTTCAAGAGCCAATTATTTTAGCTTTGGCTTCTTTTTTTAAACAACGTTTTTTTTATTACAATCTATTGATGGAAGTATTTTCTAACTTCCCCTTGTTTGTACTTTAGACTGCGTGATCTGCATACTGATGCTGTAGCAAATAACTTTGGGATGCAGGAGGGCAATGTAATAGGTCGAAGTATCTTTTCGGGAAATTGTGTTTTTTTTTTTTTTATTGCAGCACAATATGAGGAAATATGCAATAACATTGTTGAATATCACGATAACGACACACCAGACACGATAAATGAACAGATAATAAAATGCACTTTTGGCTGCTTTCAGTATCCCCCTAGCATACAACACACTGCCTGTTCAATTAAAACATGAAAGGGAATAATTTCCAACATTCTGTTATTAGACTAAGTGATTATTGAGCTGAACACAAAATGCAATAGTGTGAAGTATTGTTTAGTAACCTGAGACAAGCAGCTTTAGTGTCATTGTTCATTCATGAACTTGGATCAAGCCCTTTGAATGCAGCATCCTGATCCTTTTGGTCCGAATCAGCCAAACTGCACTAGATCGTGCATTACTAATTATCATCGCTTGCTGACGTGGTATTTTTTAAGATATATATATATATATATATTTTAAAAAGGGTATTTGGGGTAGTTTGCAGCAGGAACTGTGTAACATATGCAAACTATAGTTAATCACACTTATATCCTAGATTCATATTTATTGATGCAGCCTCAAGAAGATCAGGCTGCAGTGGCGTCACTCTGGGAAACAGTTAATATTCATGATCATAAAGGTTTATTAGCTCCCCCCCAGTAATCACTGCACCTGTTTCGGGTGTGCTTTTCCAACGCCATCTGTACATCCACAATGTAGCTGCACGTGTGATCGCGTGAACTCCAGTTCTGTATACTCGTATGTACCGAAGCGGAAACTGTACTGTACACCGAGTACCGTGGACTGCTGCTCTACAGAGTATCTATTATTGTACGCCATAAAGGTGATGTTGTATTCTCATTTCAGCTGTTCACCCCTTCATTGCCTAAGGCTGGACAGCTCCGTGACCGAAGCAGCTACCTTCAAAGAGAAACCCAGAGCGCACACACATCAAACCTAAATGTAATTTTGCCAGGTGGAGTGGGGTTCAGAAACCTGCATCTGTGAGCTCCGAGTGTAGGCAGGCATGCTTTACATGCACCCACACACTGCCCTCTGTTTCTAAACCTTGTCAATAGCTTTCGAAACAATTGTGCGAAGTCTAATCCCTCCGTCTTGTTGGCCGTCGTGCACATTATTACACTGTGCAACCATGTGTGAAATGTGCGCCGAGCTATCGCTGATGAACACGTGTCCTCCACATCTGGACATGCAACGCCTGCATTTTGACAAGACAATGTAAACACAAACGCTTGTTTCGTAAAATGATTATGTCATTCATGTGCTTTTTAGTCAACATGAGGAAAATGGTACACATTTGGTGCCACTTTGCATTAAAACATGAATTAATTGTTCATTAACACACAATAATAAGCTGTTAATCTGGTAAAGTGTGGAAAAGTCAATGTGTGGCCAAGTAGCTATAGCTCTGTCTTTGTGTTTCAAAGAGTGCCTCATATTTAGTGCTTCACATTCCAATGCTTAGAGTGACACACTTCATTATTAGAGTTGTGGCTTTTTCCACTTACTGTAATACCCATTCAGCTCGCAGGTTAACGTTTTAGTTTCACCTTTTTCCAAAGATCTCTCCGAATTGATAAAAAAGATAAAATCGTAAAAAAAAAAAAAGAAGAAGCAAGATACCAGTAAAGCATACACTAACCCCATTTTCTTGACTAAATAAAATTCCATTCATGAATTATAATGTTATAAGCCATGGATGAAGCATAGATCCAATATTTGTCAACCATGTTAACCTGCAAATATGCCTCATTCAACTATATTCTACTATTCATATTGGAAATCTTGACATTACAGTGGCAGAACAGCAGCTGCATCACGTGTGTGTGCGTGTATTTACTGGCTGCTCAGCACTTTGAGCTTTTTTTTTTTATGGCACGAGGCGAGGGGGCAACCGTGAACACAGAATGAAATGACAAGCCGTCCGCTCCCGTAAATGAGATCTGGATGCTATTTGCTGACACTGGCAGACCGCAGCAGGGACCTAAATATATACATGGTCAGAGAGTGGAGCATGCTAACACCCGTGTGAGGAGCAGCTGGGAACACGCGCGGCCATGTGAGCGCACTGAACGGGCTGAGAAACGGGCGCCAGGTGTTGCTGCCGTCGCGTATGAGGGCCGCGGAACAGATGAGGAGAAGTTACAAAAAAAAAAGGGAGGAGGAATCTATCCCACTGTGTGATTTATTGGATTCCCCCGGTGTGGATTAATAGATTCACAGCCCTGCAGTGACCTAGAGGTTCGGGTTCATTTCCCCACAAAATGACACACACACACACATACAGCACTACAATGTGATAATATCTAAATAGCCATTAAATTGCATTCTAATATCAACAACTCCACAAAAGGATGACGGCGACTGTCATTGCCTCAGTTCGTCTGTCTTTTCGGATGCCTCCCTTTTTTCTTCTCAAGACACAGTGGGCTGATTGTGAAAATATGTTCATGAGAGACAACATATTTGCCCAATATGCCTGATGTCATGATGGGTGTGAGCGCGCTGTGACTGGACCAGTCAGAACTTCCAGGGAGAGTCAGGTTGATGTTTCCTGACACATGAGTAAGGACTTAGGACAGGAGCCCAGACTTTTGGAGCTGTAACCGCGCTCTGCAAGATTTTCCACTGACACTCCTGAGAAGCCCTGCTAACTACACACACACACATATAATTAAGCGCTGAACCCTGCAATATGGATATTGCCAACACACATTCACATGAATCCAGTTACTGGAGCAACACTTGCTGCTCTTTTTTTTTCCTTTCTTTATAGTTCACGATTATTACTGCCAACATATGCCCTCATTCGTGGACAGAAGTGGAACATGGGTGGGAACAACGCACCGTTGTTGCTTCTCTCTGGGATCAGGGAGCTGCTTCTTGCACCTGTGCTGGTCAGGAGAACAACCGCGTCTTCTCACAAACAGCCAGGGAAGCTTTCCCAGGTAGGTGTCAGAAATGAGACGGTACAGCCCACTTAACTTCGACTCAGCGCTCCTTTTCTCAAGCCAATGCCCCTTTTTTGTTCGCTCCTGTAGACAAGTTGTTATTTTCTGGCTGGAAGGCAGTGTGCGGCTCCCCAGGGTCACCAGGGGAAGTGCTCTGTCAGGCTTTGCTTTAGAAAACACGCACTGTATTTTGTTCTGACCCCAACTTCCTCCTCCTCCACCACCTCCACTTTTTTTTGTTTTGGAGTCTTCGTAATATTTTATTTCTTCCACATGAATTTCAATGCGTACCATCGGGGATGAAATTCATATTTTACTGTGTGAATTAAACTAGCATTAATCAGTCAAACTCACTGGATCTAAACTCTAATTGGACCTCTGCTGGTCAAATGCTCATCATGAGGAGTATCAGCAATTCTTTTCATCGGGCCGACACTGACTCTTCTGTCTCCCCCCCCCCGGCTCACACTGCCTCTCTGTGGCATGCAACATGCATAGATTTTCCCTCTCACAGCGACCCAGGGACAAAGATGGCAATCGCTCTGCCTCCGCTCCAAACCTCATCAGCATGGAAATTGTAAAATCTCTATCAAGCGTATGTGCAATGTGCTTTCAAGTGCCTCTCAGATGTATATCTGACCCTGCCGACCAATCGGGCACGTAGGAAGAAAAGAAAAGGAAGATAAAGTGGGATCGTTATTTACCTCATTCAGAGACTTCAGCGTGTGGCCGCTATTCCGAGCGCATGCGGCAGAAGGACTCCCATTCATTCTAGAAATCCCGTTTTTTGTCCCTGCTGTGTGTTGTCCCCCCCTTCCTCTTCCTTGTCCCTTGTCGAAAGAGAGGCAGCAGTCAAAGCATCCCTTTCTTTTATGTTGCCGTGCCAGCTGACACCCGCCTTCATGCCTTGGATGATGGAGATGAAAAAAAAAAGAAGGAAAGGAACATAAAGCAAAGAGGGGGCACAAGCTCCCGGGATTTATCTTCCTCCTGTCCTTCGCTCTCTCCCTCTCTCTCTCTCTCTCTCTCCCCCTCTCTCTCTCTCTCTCTCGCCTCTTCTTGCGCTCACACAAGCCGGAACAGGCGCATGAGGGGGAAACGTCAGAGTGGCAGCGATGTAGCTGTGTGTTTTTGCTCCGTGGCTCTTCACCTCTTCTTTCTCCTGCTCTGCCTCCCTCCCCCTCTCTCTCTCTCTCTACTCTGCCTCCTCTTTGTGCCTCTCTGTCCCTCACCGTTTTCTCTCTCCGTCCGCGGCTCGTTGGCTCAGTCGTGACGGGTGACACGGCTCTACGCGTGCGGCGACATCTGTGAATGTGCTTATGTTGGGGGACTAAAGTAGCCTCTTAGCAGAGATTGAGACCACCCTCCCCTCCTCCCCTTCCAGAGACGGGCTTTCTAATGGCATGTACCATTAATGCTCGGAGCAGGGTGGTGGGCTGCAGCACTGAAAGGAGAGAAAGGGTGGGGGGACAAAAGGAGAGGGGGAGTCGCTCAGAGGGAGAGGGAGTGGGGAGCAGAAAGAGAGAGATAGAGGCGGGAGATGGGGAAGAGGTGTTGAAGAAGAAGATGTGGTCAAAGACAGAGAAGAGATAGTCTTGTTTTCATTGTGTCAGTTTTTGTTGTTGTGTGTTATTTTTTACAGATGCACACATTGCACACTGTACACATCCCTTATGCCCCGGTAAAGGCGTTACAAGACAACAGCTTGGGCATATGCAGAATCTAAGACAAGAGCGTATATTGGCTTTGGCGGCAACAAATTAATTCTAGAAGAGCTGCAATTGTGTCACAGTCACAGCATCGCCTCGTGCATGGCTGACTGCACACATGCAGAAACACATTGCGGGAATGGGGTCTAAAGTTTGCGTGCACGTATTAAAGTAATTGTGCTCTGGATGATAGTAAGGACCCCAGCGTATATGTATAAATCTCCAGATGCTAGTTTCAGTGATTGGCAGGGACTACCCCCAATGCCAATTCCACCACATTTCCATCCCCCGAAAAAGTGCACCAACTAATTTCAGGCGTCACTGAATAAAGAGCCTGTCTGCTGTGGAGGTGAGACAGCGTCTGGTGCGAGGATATAAAAACACATCGCCTCGGCCAGCTCACCTCCCGGCTCTCCGAGGAGCTCGGCCAGGCCGGAGAATGGAGAGGAGGGCTGGAACACAGAGGTGTCCCGGCTCAAAGGGAACCCAAGTCCTGGACTGTGCGCGAAACAAGACCTCAGGAGAGCCACAGGGAGAAAGAAAGACATAATTTACCTGAGTGTGTCACACGCATAAAACAGAACAAACTCGCACACAGACGTCTCTTCACAATTGTGTTTCTAATTACGTCTGATGTATGGGACCTCACGGGCTATTTTTTCATGTTTCAGTCAGGATTTAAAAAAAGAAGCCAAGTGGGAATTGAAATCACTAAGTTGCTGTTAGGAGTGCAGCCGCTGATGTGATGATGGTGTGTGTGTGTGTGTGTGTGTGTGTGTGTGTGTGTGTGTGTGTGTGTGTGTGTGTGTGTGTCTGTAAGCCTGGATAAGCAGAGGAAAAGCCATCAGATGATCTTGCGACTGTGTGCTACATTTCTCTGCAAAGTGTCATGCGGTATTTTGAGCTTCAGTCCGGCAGTCGGCTCTCGGACTCTCATGACTTTAATGGCTGAATCAAAAATCATGAGAGTGTGACAAGGGCGTTCAGCAGAACAATTTATTGGAGAGGATGAGGGGCGGGTTCATTATGTGGAGAGAACAAGAAATAAAAGGGGGCTGCTTGAGGGTTCAGAGTGTTTAGAATTACATTCGATCAGGGTGTTCAAAACGATTGTGTATAGGTTTTTTTAATCAGCTGCTTGAGTGTTTTGAAGCTACAATCAGTGCAAAATGGCAGTTGCAGTCAGTTGTTATTATGAAAACTCTAGTAAAGCATCTAAAGAGGATTCAGTTTAGATTTTTTTTACGGCAAAGGACCTCTGTGCATTTCACTCTTTTCATGTTTGGCTTGAGAGCATCAAAGTAACACTGTGTTCTTATTTCTTCAGTAAAACTGCTCTTATGAAATCATGTGAAAAGTCCTCGACGAAGGAGAGCAACCAACCATCCAAACAGCTAGTGAGCTTTAGAGGTGCTGATGGAAACTTCCGGACAGAGCTGGGCCAGCTGCTTCCGGTCTTTGTGCTAAGCTAAGCTAACTCGGCTTGCTGCAGATTTATATTTACCGGCCTACAGACAATTTTGATAGTCCAAAGCTACATCCACACTACTCTGTTTCCATTTAAAAACGCATTTCTTATGCTACACTACTCTCGAGTTTTAACCCCCACAAGAATATTACCGACGCCGGGTTAGCTAAAAAGATCCAGCGACACAATCAGCCGAACGGGTCGGACATTTGATGTCCCGGTTTTGCCGCTTTGAGTAGGGTGATGGACAGAAAACGGATGACTTTCCTTTTCTTATTAATACCTATTTTGTTCTGCACAACTGTTGTGAATTTCACAAAGAAACTGTAAAGGAACAAAAGCATAAATGCTCTCCAGTACGACAGGGACTTCAGCCACCAGGCAGAGCTACGAGTGTGTCAACAGACAGCAACGAAGGAAACGAGTGAGACGTGTGTTTACCAAATGTATTGACCCATAATCAAGGAAAGATAGATTTGTAAGTGTTCATTTTAAAGTACATTTGATGTGCGTGAGAGAGAGAGAGAGACACAGCAAGAATTGCAGCGTTGTAACTATGTTAAATTACCCGCAAAATGTGTCTGTCTGAGTATAGAGTATCATGCCAACCTTTTATTAATAAAGAGTACTATAATACTGATACAAAGCATTCATTAAAGACAGATCCACTTGCATGAACACAATGTCAGCCCCTCACCCCGTGTTGTGTGCAGGTCAGGTGCACCGTAGACTCCAAATGACCCATCAGTGTGTATGTGAGCTCGAGTGTGTTTGATATATGAATCCTTTGAAACATGCGGAGGACTATAAATAAACTGGACTTGACTATTCAGTTTGCAAACAGCAACGCGACAACTCGCACACACACACACACGCACGCACACGCACACACACACAGTGTCTGTCATGACAAACTGCGCAGCCACAAGGAGTCAAGGGCATATGTGTTGGGTCAATATATCAAGAGATCATTCACTGATTTATCTGCTGCCGTCAATCCTTTCTCGTGACATAATGCCGTTGGCGCCACTCAAGCATGAACCAATGAGGTCTTTATGAATGTGTGTGTGTGTTTAAAGTGTGCCATGCATGTCTTAAATCTTTCAGAGCTCCACCATGGCTGTGGGTGGTGCCACATTCCCATTTGGAGGAGATTTGATTTTTTTATGATTTTCTTTTTTTTTTCTTCCCACAAGCCATCTGGTGTGTCTTTTCAGGCCTAATAAGAAGGAAATCAGAGTTCAGCAGATGATAGAGATGGGAGCTGAGTAGGCCAGCACACACACACACAAACACACACACACAGGACAAGGGCGACAGATGGACGGGGGCCGGTATGCTGGCGGTGCTGGAGCCAGGCCCGGTGGGCTGGCCCCACTGGCCTCACTAGGGGTTCATTGATAACTAATGTTCCGACTGACTTTGAAGTGAGGAGAATGTCATTTTTCTTTGCCTGGCAAACAAGACTCACTTTGGGTATTGTCGTACAAATGCATTTCTTTGGTGAACGATAATTGGAGTTATCATCTATTCCAAACCACTACACATTTTTATTTTGAGATATTCACAAGTCAGGACCACTGAAAGAGTATAAGCTTTAAAAAGTCGGGCTGATTTTACCTCCCATTTCAGATACAATTTATTTCAGGATTGTGCTCTGAATGATTTATTTAAGCCAATACCACTTGTGATACCGCATCACCATCTTTACATTCAGCTTTTTTTCCCCATCAACTTTGTATCTTTGTCTTGTCCCTTAAACGTGTTTAATTCACTACATACGTATGTTGCACATACGTATGTAGTGAATTCAATTCCAACACGCACTTGGTGACTAAATGCTCAGAAGCACGTTGTCTTTTTCACTGTCAATTTGGAAGAAAAACCTCTTTCTAGCGTCTCAAGTCTCAGATCGAGGAAGGAAAAAAAAGCTCCCTACCGTGTCTGAACAATTACGGTGATCACCGTTCCCTTTTGGTAAAAAAATGATTTGTCAAAAACCTTTCCGAATTCAGTCTAAGCACTTTGTGTTTTTTGTGTCTTTGTGTGCCTCCAAGTGTGGCCTGGAGGCACACACTTACCAGGGAAGAGGAACGGCAGAGTGAGAATGGAAAAGGGTAGTGTCAGGACTGTGTCAGACACAGTTATGCCATTTCTCCGAGCGGCACACAAGAGAGTGCAAATACGACCAATAAAACAGTGAGCATACACAGACTGTGGCAGCTTGTCACTGCTTTCCAAAACGTCTGACTCATATGTGTCTCTAAAGCAGACACCTCGACAATAAACTCCCTGGTGTGGATGGATGAAACCAGCTCGTATGTGATGGCTATAGAGAGCCTTTAACTTTAACTTACATGGGCAAGAGGCCAGCCCAATAACAGCCTGTGTTGGAGCTTCTCCCGTGTCTTTGGGCTTTATCATTACTTGGAGGTGAGTGTGTTGCCAGGTTGAACCCCCACCCCTCCCCTGAAGACAGTCCCCAAGACTGATAGATAGTGATGGTGCCCTGGCCCCGTTTCCTGATCACAAATGAGTGGCCTGCCAGGAGCTGGAATTAGAGAGCAGCTGTGGAAATGAGAATAAACCTTATCATTTGACTAAAATATTAACAGAAATAGCTCTGACCTCTATGTTGTGAAGAGTATCACTTGAATTCACAGTATTAAAAGTTACATTCCTAGTGTTATGCTTTTGTCCTGGGTGGGGAATCATTGGATCGTCCTCACAGTGTTTGTCCAGACGGGTGTAGTGCAGCTACAAGGTTGTCGTCATATTGACTTCAGCGTTATGAAGGACATGATGTCATATGGGTGGTGTGGTTATGAGATTGTCCCTTGGCAGCTCTGGGTGCACACATAACACTTGTGTGTTTTGACACATATTCCCCACACACAGTGTGTCATTGAAACATTAAAACAACAGCTTTTTGTAAAGATTATAGCCACTCCGTCATGCTTCGTCGACATTTAAAATCCAGTTTGAAGTTAATGACTGACGACGCTTTTGCAACATGGTCCAGTTCAGATGAATGACTTAAGTTCCAGACGAGAAAATAATCACAGCGACAGGAGTAACAGATGAAGAATCAGACTACAAGGCAAGTAAGACACATAAAAGACATGTTTTTTATATTGTTTATATATTCCATTGAAACATAAATTGAATCACATATCTGTCAAGCATCTCTTTCAAATAAAAAGAAAAATGTAAAAACAAAAGTGGGAATATGTGTGTTTGTCTACTCCAATGTAAGGTGCCTAAACAATGTGATTTCACAGAAATAGTTGATAGTTATGTTGTGGTAAGTACAATGTTAAAATAACGTGCTGCACCCACAGAAACAATGTTGGTTTCTGGCAACAGAACTACTTGGGTTTGGGAGCTGGTCCCGTGGGACACTTTATACCAGTGTTCTGTTCAGCGCTGTTAGCCGCTATGTCCTGATCTTTATTGGATTCAGGGGCGATTTGACTCCATTCAATGCCTAACGCTGTCTTAATGAGCTAGAGTCATCCAACTTTATGGTCCCTGGCTTAAAATCAGTATATTTTCCTGATTTGGGCCATATTATTAATTGTGCCACATTCAACGGAAAGAAAATAACCCCAAAAGAGTCTAAAACACATCCTCCTTTACAATTATGTATTCAACACCCAGAAGTTCATATCATACTGGATATGACATGAGGGGATTTGTATTATTGTTCTTGCAAATGAAAGTTGGATGAGCCAAACTGGTGGGTCCTGATCTTCACTATGAAAAAAAAAAAGTCATAACCTCTTGAATGGTGAAAACAGAACAAAAAATGAGCCGAATCACCAATTTAATTTGTTTTCAAAAGCTCAGAGGGGTGTGGCGGGAGGCCAAGTCGGCCCGATGAACAGCTGTCTTTGGTAACAGCAGGGAGGCTGAGGAGGGATTGTATTTACATTGAATTAGGCCATCAGTTGGACGACAGGGTCCTTGGCATACAAGCGACTCAGACAGATCAACAAACAGCTGTCTGACACGTGCGATTCAAGGGCAAATCCTTGGACACCTACAAATCACAGATTGACACTCCAGCATCTGTAAGAGGGCTGAGCTCCTGACACACACTAGTCCAGACAGAAACACTGGGTGTGCCTGTTGACCGTATACTCTCACCGGATATGCCTTCACTCACCAGCAGAAGGATATTTCAAGCCAGCATCAAGCCCGGCGATGGAGGTAGCGCGTCTTCAAAACATAACGGTTTAGCTGTTTAAAGCTATTTCCACTGTAGTAGTCAAGGACGCTGGAAGACTTCAGCGCTTAATGGCTGTTGACCAGTTATTAGGCTGTGGCCACATTTTCTTGACCAACACAGTTTTTCTGTAAAATTCCCAAAAGACTTGGAAAACAGTCATGTGCATCATAGCATTAATTGACTAATAGTTTTAATTATTGTAATAGAACATATAGAATGAAGCTGCATGTATAGAATTTTCAGATATTTCTATTGACTAGATTTTAAAACCCAATCCCTTAAATTATCTCCCTTACCTGACAGGTTTCCGACCGGATCATTAGTTTGATATTAACTTTAATAACCTGATGAATCCTTTAGTGTGTGATCCTCTTCTGAAGGAACGTGAACATGTATTTCAATGTAGCACAACACTCAGTAATGAGAATGTTCCTTTTGTTCCAAATGTTTATTAAGGCTTTACAATACAAACAGCGGTGTCTTTGTGAAGGACAGTTAAATGTGGAATAAAAAAATAATAATCTAGGGAAAAAGAAAGCAAATAATAGCTGATGTCAAGTTCAGCTGTGGCCACGTTTTAATGACTAACTAATGTGTGAATTCATTAGCGAATAGACTTTCATGGACTGGGCTAAGAATAGGTACAGTCTGCAGGCTAAGGTTAAGTAATTAGAAACAATATCTGTCTTTTCCAAGGGAAAACTAAATTATTATGATTACGGGACAAAAGATGCTTTTTTTGGCATATGAATTTGATCTCGCTATTGTTACTCAATGTTAGTTTTTAGTATTTCGCCGCACTCTTGCTAGAAAGGTTTTGAAGAGGCACCTTTGTACGATAGTCGTCTGTACGAGACACATGCTAAAAACCCTGGGTTGCTGCAGGTATATGACCCAGGCAAAATAAAATGGAGATTTTGTTGAGATTAAATGCCAGCAATTTGATTGCCAGCATTCAATCCATTAGCAGGTTAAGAGTGGACTTTGATTTTTCTGTTGACTGCATGTTCTCGGAGCTGAAATCACAATAAACTGTCAGGCGGCGCCACTTTTCTAACCCCGCTGACATCTTACATTGACAGCTGACTTCTCATTTCCCTGACAGGTTTCTGTGCAGCTGCCCACACTGCTTTAACATCACCTTTGGTGAATCAGACCCCATGAATCATTCACCATGTGTGTGTGTAACCTCATGCCCCTTCCTAAAAAATGCATTTGCTGTAGCAGACAACTCCAACTCGGTAATGAGGATGTTCTTATTTTGTTCTGTTGACTCACCGCCGCCGGCGGCTTCATCGCTGCTTTTTAGTGAAGCGGTGAACTGCCATTTGCACCATTAGTCACAGAAGTCGACTTAATGTGGAATACAATTTAGCCAAAATGATCGATCGGGCCCTACTTGCTGCTATCGTCCAAATGTGTGGTCTCTCTGGAGAAGCTACCTGCGTGAACTAGTGGGTCAATACTGCTTCAGCACAAACTGTTCTGCAGACTGTTGAGGATCTGTGATAGATCGGCTAAGGCAGTGTTTTTCAACTTTTTTGAGTCGCGGCACATTTTCTACAATAAAAAAATTCCGCGGCACACCAACAACCTAAAAAGTTACAAAATGTCACATTGTACCATAACACAGCATATATGGTAGATCATTATTGCGCTACCTACTGGCATGGAAGAGTATTCAGTGTTTCAAGTAAACCAGATTGCTCCATCAGACAAAACAAAAAAAGTGTTATCACTTTGTTAGAAAAATGAAAATAAAGTTATGCAAAAAATAACTAATATTTAGTTACTACTAAATATCTTATTGTGGAGAACAATAAGCTATTGCAAAACAAAACGGAATGAGTGCAGATGTGTGAGCATCAGGTTGTATCAGTATTAGTGGCTGCAGTGAGCTGCTTTCCTCTACACATCTTTTTAAAACGGGGTTGTAGATTTGATACGGTTCTCAATTCATGCTCCATGATAGAGACACAACAGCAGAAAGCCGACCTCACAGAGATCTCATAAAGATCGGCTTTTGGCAAAATGCCAAGAATCGGCGCATGCGCAGCGTAACCTGTTAACGGCGGACTGTGAACATTTAAAACCAGTATTTCCTCTTGCGCCACACCTGTAATAAATAGCGCCCCAGTTTGATAAATACTGACTTAAAGGACACATGGTGTTCATTTATTTTAATGACGACCACAAAGTGAGCAGGCTTTATCACTGCAGTGTGTTTTTCAGGCTTTTGGAAGAATATTTCCAGAGCCTCTCTAAGTCAGAAACGTCATTGATGAGCTCCAGGCTGTTTGTCTTGACCTGCTAACACATGAACTGTTGGTCTTTAAAAGTGAGAGTTCATATCTTAAAATACTGATAGCTTCAGCAGCAAATCCCATTGTGAAAAGCACGCGACATATTTTTCGCCGCTCTCTGTCTCTCTCTCCGCTGTGTCTCACCTGTGCAGCGCATCAGGCGGAACTCCACGTGCGCGACACAGAGCAGAGCAGAGTTGTATAGACGCGACCCAGAAATGACATGCTGTGTAGATACGATCAATAACATAGGACCGTTTAGTTTGTTTAATAGCAGAACAAGGTGCAGACCTGTTCTATATTACTCTGCCAGCCACTATATTGCAGCTCAGACGCTCAACAATGGAAAATCATTAGCGGCAACTAAATAATATTTTTTGGGACCAATTAAGTGAAATTGGACATTTTCCCACGGCACACCTGATGATCTCTCACGGCACACTGGTGTGCCGCGGCACAGTGGTTGACAATCACTGGGCTAAGGTATGGAACTAATGTTTTCGGCGGGAGTTTGTTTCGTGTGCATGAGAAAATTATTGCTGGATGTTATCACTGGACGTTCTTTAAGCGTACCATTTCATTTACGAGTGTGTTTTGGAAAACAGATAGGATTAGAACAGAATAAATAATATTAATCCCCAATCTTCGACACGATTTCCCCCCGATGCCGATAATATGAACAGTTTTTTTACACTGCAATGTTAATGAAAACAGACAAACGTGTGTGTTTGTCCTCTCAGATCCAAAACACCACACTTCCTGGAATTATGCATCACTACACCAAGCGGTGTTTACTTGCAACTGTGCTCACCCGGTGTGCCGTGTTTGTGATGCGCAGTCCGTGTTCCTTTTTTCCCCGAGAAAAATACGATTTTATGTGCGAGGGCTCAGAAGTGGGGAAAGGCGTGACGTCTGGTGGGGATGTAGGACACGATCACAATGTGTCATGCCGCTGAATAGTTGATGCCGTTTCATCAGTAAGCATTGCCGAGTGGTTAGAGTCCAGGAAAAGTATGATCATTTGTGGCTGGCAGTGTGGAAGTGGAGCTGTAAACAGGCAAAAAAGACTCAAAACCGAGCTCAACACTTTTGCTGCATATATTAGATGATCTACTCTGTGACACCGGCTCTGCTTTCCATATCTGAAAAATCCAACACACATCACTCTGTTTTGAGAAAGCAATATATCTTAAGCATTTCTCACAGCATAACAACCTCCCTCCCTATAGATTAAATCCAAAGGCAGCACTTTTCCATCCGAGTTTGTCAGCAGAGCCGTGCTTTGATTTGTATTTATTTATTTATTATTATTATTAATACCGAAGTATGATATGCCCGTCTCCTGTTTGAGAGCTTGAGGGGTTGTGTAGGTGCAGAGAAAACAGACGGGGCGGAATTAATCATCTCTATCCATCCAAAGAAATGATGAAAGTTGACGATAATCATTTCTGCCTGATTTGATGGGTAGTCTCCATCAAGATATATCAAGGCATTATTGTTGTATTATACATTTTTACAGTCCTGTACACAATATGGTTCAGGGGGTCAACGTCGATTCAAGACCGCGCTTATCTTTATTTGTTGGATGATGTGATATTTCTTGAGAAAGAAGAGTAATTATGTCATCGTCTAAATGAACTGAGCCTCACATTCTATGTAAGGTAGACGTGTTTAATTGTATACAAATGTTAATTATATTAATTACTGCTCAGAGCAGCAGCAGCAGCATAAAAACAACATTCAAGACTCTGCAATTGAATGGGTTTGCAGTTTTGCCTCGCGAGCCCATGATTTGCTTGCAAGGCAGGTTTGTTTCAAATTTATGGACGAGGTTACTGGAGTGCACTCAGAGACCTGAAGAAAGCGCTGTGAGAAAATGCAGGAAAACGAAAATCCTCCGCTACCTTGAAACCCGGGGAGGTAATCAATGAAGCCCTGGCTTCAAACAGACAAAGACTCTCTTTTCTAGCCCTCCATCTCTCCACCAGCCTTTCATATGCGCGCACACAAACAGATGCACAAACAAAAGTTGATATATTGAATTCGTCCAGCATATTTTGTTTCATCGAGAGATCAAAGCTCAGCTCACTCTAGATCTTTATTAATAAATGCAGCGGACGGAAATGCACTGTGGACGGATGAGGAATTATGTGCGACGCCAGCGTCCGATTAAAGGACTCTATCCGACATACAGATATGTTCACATCCAAAATATCAACACTAATCCCCCACTGTCCCTGAACAGTTTGGGATTTGTGCACTAATATTTCATAATGACCTCAGTAGTAAGATCCATGTTCATTTCTGAGGTTTTCAATATGAACAGAAGCAGGCATTAACCTAATAAATAGAGCAGCGACTGTATCTTTGAGGTTTGAGGATGCTTAGACTGACTGGGAGTGCGTTTCCTCAGCATGCATTGTCGAGCACATCAAGCAAGGCGTTTAACCCCCGCCGCCTGCTGAGTGACAGCGCCGGAAGATTGTGGTCGAGTGAATGCGGCTCCCAGACGTAAAGATGTGAATGCGTGTCAACTGCGAGCGCGTTGCTGTTTCTTCTGCAGCTTTACTGGGTGAGCTAGGGCTGTCAAAATTGCTAAAAAATGACGTTTGAATATTCTCTTTAAAAAAACACATATATTCGAACATATTCGGGAAAGAGGACGGGGGGTGTAGGAGAGAGAGAGAGAGAGAGAGGAGGAGGACACTTCGTCGCGGGGGGGGGTGGGGGTGGGGCGGTAGCAGTAGTGTGAGCATGCCGGGGAATTACATTTACGTTGAGATCGGTCGACCAATGACAGTTCTCTCTACAATCAGAGCTTGCGCAAGAAGGTGGAACGTGAGGGAGATACCATTTCCAAAACTTTTAAGGGGGTAATAACTATTTTCCCGGATGTAGCAAAATCCCGGACGTACCATTTCCAAAACTTGTAAGGGGGTAATAACTATTTTCCCCGACGTAGCAAAATCCCGGACGTTTTTGGAATCCCTGCCGGACGCTTTTTTTAGGTCTCGAAAAGAGGACATGTCCGGGAAAAAGAGGACGTCTGGTCACCCTAAATAAACACATGCTGTGCTGATCAGGGATAAGGTACCTCGGTTCCAGTGCTTCACAGAACTCCCTGAAGCCCTCATGTCCTTGCATACGAACGAAATAAATTTTTGCGTGCAGGCCTCCTGTCGTGCCGCAGACAACGAACTTGTGGCGGACGGCGCAAAATACGTATCCAGACGGGGCTGTTTCTCTGAAGTTCCACATTTTATGCCATATTCTCTTGGGTGCACATTCTGGAGATGTGGCCTCAAGTTGCTTGTCGTTGAATGGTAAGCTAACTCTAGCTTACATAGTGTAGCGACCCTGGGTCAGGAAAGCTACGAGACGTTAGCTGGCTTACAGGGTGTTTATTAAGGGAACAGAGAACAGGCTACTGTGGACCGCAGCCTACGCCACAACATCAGCAAAACCCTGTGAAAGCCTCAACCAGCTTCACGTCTGCTCCGGGTCAGAGACTCTGCCCCGAACGGCTCGTCTCTCACACACACACACACACACACACACACACACACACACACACACACAAAAGAGGACACTTCATCGCGGCCGCGGCGGGGGTTGCCAAATTCACGATAATTATCCTCCGAAATACTTATATATTTTCACATTCGAAATTCTGTTTTTAACAACTATTCGAATATATATTCGAATTTCGATTATTCGTTGACAGCCCTAGTGAGCTACTGGAAGGATGACAAGGTTAAATAGGCAATTCCATCCTCTTTATTGATGTGCAGATCAATTGTTCAGAGGGAGATATTCATGTTTCAGCGCCTAAATAAATGATGCGCCTGACGGTACATTAGATACGATACATTATTGACATCAAGGCGAGTTTCACAAGAAGCGGTCCCCACTCAAGATAAGAGCCGGTGTGTGTTTAACAAACACAGGACTTTCGCCCGGGAGACTGCTGTTCATGTCCCGTGCAAAACTGAAAATTGAACTCATCGGGGTGAGAATGTGGATAAAAAAAGGAGCATTTTGAAAATCATTGACATGGCACAGTCATGAATACATACATTCTTGATTCACCTCCTCTTCTTCTGTTCGGGTCACGTGATCGTGTACACGCTCCATTCCTGCAATGCTCTGCTTCATATTTGCAGCGTTACATTAAAGTCAACAAGCTGACTGGGAGTCGGCCACTCGGCAGCTCCACCGGAGCGTACGGCTGTTTCCTGTCTTGATCAAGGGCACCTCAGCAGTACATGAGGGGGGGGGGAAGTATTCTGGGTTTTTTCCAGGTGGTTCAGGCATTTTAAATCTGTTATCCTCTGATAACAGGCCCCTTTTTCACAATATGACCTCTAACTACACTATATTGTACTGCAATGCCCAATTTCCCCTGCTTTTAGATGACTCAATCGTCATTTAAGGTTTTACGGCACCTTCAATTGTACATTTGCTCTTGCAGTTTGATGTCAGTGGCACTTAAGCTAAACACTTAGGCTGCAGCGTTCCCTGTGAGACCAAAATATACACAAAGCCTCCGACACTT
Source organism: Myoxocephalus aenaeus (assembly GCA_038501785.1). Taxonomy (NCBI): domain Eukaryota; kingdom Metazoa; phylum Chordata; class Actinopteri; order Perciformes; family Cottidae; genus Myoxocephalus; species Myoxocephalus aenaeus. The sequence goes on from JBAMJR010000180.1 coordinate 4,577,531, forward strand.
TCTTTTAATAATACAGCACAATGGCGAACAACAAACTGCTTATTGGGGAAGTAGTTGTGCTGTTCAATATGTTAGTTGAAGAACCAGAATGCCTTCTGCAGGTGCACAAACTGGAACAAAGCTGCCATTGTAGTCGTCTTGTGTTTTGGAGACATGCTACCATCACTGCTGGGGCACAATTATGCTTGCTGGTTGTGGTATCTTTGGTTTGAAGGTTATCATAGAATTGCATTGTAAGTGCCTTTCTTGCAATCCAATTTTAACAGAGCTGTAAAGTAACAAAGCACACAAGTGAACTACAATTTTGACTACTTCATTGATTTAGCATTGGACTTCATCATCATTTCATATTTAGACCCATGATGGACAGTGAAAAAATAATAATAATATGATGCAGCAGAACGTGTTCTGCCTGTGATGCTAATTGCTGATCATTGATGACCCAAATTGGCAGATACAGATCCCTTTGATGTCTGATTATAGTAGCTGGTCTACAAGATTATTATTGCAAATGATTTCAACCGCTCTGAAGTCAGTGCAAACCATCACACATTCTAAATGTTGTCCTTTTACTTTGTTAAAGTCATTTATAGGGTTTCTTTTCTCCATAAAAACACACGATTCAAATGATAATGATATTTTAATGGATTAAAACAAATCTTATCATTAGTTTTAATGATGTATTATAAGAAGCTTAGAGCTTAGCGTGAACAGCTCATAATTCATCTACATATCTCATTCATATTAATGTGAAAATATCTCCTTCAAACAATCCGGATTTACTCAAATTTCTCACCAACGCTCCATTTTTACAAAGATTACATGTGAACCCATCATGATAATGTTATAATTTACCTCCGCCCAATTCTCATTTTCACTGAACAGAGCCTGAACGCATCATAATGTAACGTCTGTGGACCATCATCAGTGCTACCACGGTTACCAGCTCTCCTGTTGATTTAAACATGGATGGATTTGTTTACAATGTAACATTATCAGAGATAATAATAAATGCCGACGTCCTGATCGCATATTTTACTGAATATTGGCGAATACCGATTGCAGTCCACAAACCAATGGCCGACGTCACGACGACTAAGACCACTTCTTATATACAGTCTATTGGTCCAACGAGTTAAAACCATCCATCCATCCATTATCAGCCGCTTATCCGGGGTTGGGTCGCGGTGGCAGCAGGCCCAGCAGGCTGACCCAGGCTTCCCTCTCACCCGCAACATTTCCCAGCTCATCCTGGGGGATCCCGAGGCGTTCACGGCCAGCTGGGAGATATAATCCCTCCAGCGTGTCCTCGGTCTTCGCCGGGGTCTCCTACCAGTTGGACGTGCCTGGAAAACCTCTAATGGGAGGCGTCCAGGAGGCATCCTGAGTAGATGCCCGAACCACCTCAGCTGACTCCTTTCGACACGAAGGAGGAGCGGCTCCACTCCAAGAACTTGGAGTTTGGGTAAAAGTATATATATATATATACAAAATTGAGTGTCAAAAATTATAATTTGTTCTTCTTCTTTCCGGTCTCTGTTGAGCCCTATGGTCCCCTAATTAAGGGGACCCTTTTATATCAGGTCACAAGGTACAAATCAAGAAAAAAAACATGGTATAAATCCCCGCCCCCCCCCCCCCCCCAAAAAAATAACATGTTAGGGGTCAAATTAAATATATCAGTATATAATCCCCATGTACAACCTCTAAACACAACTCAAACAATAAATAGGGTTAGGGTTAGGGTGAGGCCTTAAAGGGCTACATCATGTGATGACCCCTCAGACTTATCTTCAATTAGGAGGTTACCCAGCCCCTAGGTTGGGAACAACGGACTATCCTACATAACTGGATGTACAATAGATAATAGCTCCACTTCCACCAAGAACCCCAGTAAAATGCTACTTACACATTGATGAATAAAAAACAACAATGAATCAGGCACAGGTGACATGAATTCCAAAAGAACAATAAATTATGAACAATCTGGACAACAACAAAATGTTCTGATGCCAGAGTGTTTGTGAGAGACTATATATCCAAAACCTCTGCGGTGCCAAGTCAGCACTGAAATGCTGTTCTGTCCAGGAAAACAAATCAGCGTGCAGCTGTGCCCGACACTTTATTTATTCCTACTACGCAGATGTTTGCAGCGTTCTTTGTGTCTGCAACATCTTACACGCAAGAGCTCGGTGACAGACGCATGAGAAACGAGAAGAGAACAGCGAACAGCATGCGACAAACACAATAAAGCTCCCTGTATGTGGCGCGGCGTGTGCTTTGGCCTACACATTAGAGAAGTGATCACCAGTTCAAATTGTCAAACCGGCTGGAAAATCAGGAAAAAGAATGAGCACTGCTATCCCGTGCCTCAAGAATACTGTAAAGGTAATAAACCTATTGCTCCACTGGGCTGAGCTCATCGTGTTCTTGATATATAAAAGGCAACAAAAAAAATACAATAAAGGAGAGAGCAAAGGGGATATTGTGGGGCTGACGTACTGGTGGAGAGTTGCTTCATTGTTTGCCACTGATCAAGCCCTAAGCACGGGCCTTACCTTGGAGGTGGGAAGTGACAAAGCTTTTACAGAGAGCTGAAGTGTCTGTTGTTGGGGACAGGACAGTAAAAAGCCACAGCACTAAATAAATCCCCTCGTCTACCCGTCCACCCCTTCACCTCTCGTGGTCACTGTGGCAGCAGGTAAGCGGTCCAGGCATCCTTCCTCCCAGCCTCGTCCTCCAGCTCCTGTAGACGACTTGAATTCTGTGTATTGCCCGTCTGCTCGCTGTTAAAATGAGTAATAAACAGCATATCACTCTTCCACTCTGGACTGCAGCCACAGTCTTCAGGAGCATTTTTTTTTGTTTTCACAGACTGCAGCTGAAGGGTGCTGCATGAGCGCGCCCCAAAAGTGAAGCCAGCATATCTCGTGAACCCCCCCTGGTGGCTGGCTGCTAGTTCAGGAAGCGCTTGATTTGATTGGCAGTGGGGTTCTCTATGGGCAAAGCACACATTCAAATCAATATCGCAGTTGATGATGTTTATTTAATTGTGGAAAGCCCAAATCGTGAGTACTAATCTTGGATTCATTGTGCAGCCATAGGGTCGCATCCCTCTTCGAAGTTTTCACAGTTTCAGCACCAGTGACTCAGATATATCAAGACTCTGATAATTGGCACTAATTTCTGTGTATTCTTATTTTGTTCTTATTTTTTTTAAACAACATGGGATAACTTGTCAATGCTTTTGGGTTTTTCTGCATTTCCCGGCTGATATTTTTGCTCATAAAGCTTTACTGCCGTTTCAGGCTTCACCAACCGATCACTGCACGAGTAAAACCGACAACGCCGACAGGTGTGCCGCTGATGTGACTGAACAGTCTGTAAGCAAAAACAACAAGCTACTTTCTTAATTTAGACATTTGCCAACAGACGACAGTGCAGGCTGACGTATCCAAAAAGGAAAAACACAACATGAAAATAACTAAAGAGAGCATTATCTGTGTTTTTTATTGTGCCCGTTCTTCTGTTAAAGTAAAGTGACTCTCTGAGCGTGGTGCTCTTAATGTCTGTTTGTTTTTACAAATACATTTTTAAAGTGTTTAAAAAGGCAAGGAAATGCAATGTTTTCACATTTTCTGTGTGCATTGATCAATTTATGGAAGGTAGAAAGTGTTGTTTCCATGCAACTTCTTTTCCCAGAGTGCATATCCTTTATGGTCTTCTGATCAGATATTCAGCTATGAGTCTAGTATATTTCATAACTAGATAAGCCCTTCCTTGAATTAGTCGCTTCCCATTGAAATACCATGTTCTAAACTTGGACTTGCGCCCATCTCTTTTATGGTTGGTGATTTCTTTTTTTACCACCATATTATATATATACACAGTGGGGTTTATTCTACCAAGCTAAACATTCTCCTGTATTCAGGGAGATGGTGCAATAAAGTCAAACGCACCATACATGTTGTCTAATAAAGATCACAATGGGTCAGCCTGCAGCGGCTGACTGAGGGCCTTTACTGAATAAATACATATCGTGTCGGAAATGGTGCAGGATATTTATGCTTGCAGGGCTTGAGGGACATCGCTGGATTGGCAGGGAGTGTGAGATTTGTTGATAAAGTGATTCCAGCGTGCAGTCACATGTGTTGTCTCTCAGCAGAGAGGTCACGCTTCTGCTCTCCATGAAACTCTCCTCTCTCGTCTTATGTATTTTTAAGCGGAGAATACTACGGTTGTTTACGCGCTTCGCTCTTGTTTACTTAACCCTTTAACGTCAAGCGCCACTCACTCAATGCATTGTTTATGGACATTTTGTTTCCTGCGGCTATTATCATGCGACCGGCTTATGCACACAGGAGAGAGCGCCGGTTGGCATGCGAGGAGAAAAACTAATCTACTTCATTGGAAGGAGTGAAAGATTAACCAGGGCTTTTGAGCTCTTTGCAGTCGACACCGTGTAGTTGTACTTGTAGTCCAAGTCTGGCTCTAGAAAAAGACTGAACAAAATAAAGAAGATGAGGACTATACTTTTGCTGTCAGCTCTTTTGGTGAAATTATTGGTGGAGTGCAGTTATGCTGCTGATCCAGAACACATCCGCCCATGGGATGTTTTCCATTGACTCGCATTTCTCCCCAGCAGTGTGCACCTTTTCACTGTCATTTCACCTTATTGAGAATTCCAGTGCAAAGCGACCATACTAGTTTCAGGTGAAATTCTGGAAAAGAATTAAGAAATATTTCCATATGTACACCGTTTGTTAAACGGATGGAACCGAGTGGTAATGAAAAGTGTAAATGTAAAAACAAAACCACAACCTTCGAAAGATGGATCCCTTAAAACTATTCCACATCAGAGCTTCTGAGCAATTGTACGTAGTATGTGCTCGTTAGTATTACTCTAGGGACCTAAGTGTATCAAAGCTGTCTCATATGACTCCATTGAAAGACAATAAATTATCATATTAAATCATCGCCCAGCGGGTTTTATCTTCTGCAATTACAATATGTACTTCATCCCTGCACACTTTCTGTTGCTGTGACTTAATTTTCATAACTAAAAACAAAGTTATACCTTCATTCACAGCAGAACATATCAGAATGTCTAAAGATATCTTCATTTAAATGCAACCAAAAACACTTTCATCCGAACAAGGGATTTAGTCATGTGTACACAACGTCTCGATAAAAAAGTAAAAAAGTAGCACGACGGAGCTTCCAGAAGTCTTTAAAAAAAAAGTATCTATGCACACAGCTGCCCATTATTAATGCACATCTCGTTTTGCGAGTGTCAATAAAGTTTGGCAGTTTCACACACGTCTTCAGGGCCCAACGGTCCAGAGAGTGCAGCAGTAGGGTTGACACAGCTAACCTGGGCCTCTCATATCTCACTTCCCTCAATCTTCAAAGAAGTCAGTCTGTCCTGCCCTCTCCTCCCAAAGCCTCCACACACACACACACACACACACACACACACACACACACACACACGTCTAATGAGTTCTGCTCCCGTCCGAGCAGCCAATGTCAGCCGACAGTCACACTTATCAGCACCGCGGGCGGCCCTCATCCAAAACGCCCACTCCTTTAAAATGTGATCCGCATCTCTGACCAAAATCCTCATCATCACTTTCAAGGTTAAAGACCGAGATAAGAAGAAAAAAAAGTGGACTTTGTCGCTCCAGATGCAAATGCAGATGCTTGCTTGATTATCAAAATCTCAAAATAAAAGTGTGAGATTAATGTAGTTTCCATGAACGCAGACTCAGGTGCAGTTTTTTTTTTTAAACACAACTTTTCTGTCCTTAATTTAAAACTATATCAAGTGACGCGATTAGCGGAAAGCTATACTTTTGGGCTTTGATTCCTCTTTCCTGGTTCTCGCTGTGCTTCCGAGGACTTTCGTGGTTTGGATTTCAGCAGACAGCGCCGCTCGGTTATGATCCGTCCGGGGAGGAGGGAGAGCTGATTGTGGGTCGCCTCTATTGGGATTCTGCTTTCACAGATAAGATAGCCCTCGGAGACATGCTGCCTGCAAGCTTATTGTCTTCCATTTCCAAATCCGGTTGATCATATCTGGGTCAGTATATTTGGCTAATTAGAGGGTAAAACAGTTTTCCATGATTCCTCAACAAGGGGATGTGCCGCACTGAGCATATTTCCTCAAAGACAATAAGACTGTGACTGCAGATCCCCGACGGGCTTTTACACCTCCATTTATAACAACATATCTCCTGCTCATCAGCACTATAATTTCCTGCAGAAATTGTGTTTCGGCACTTGGTATTCAATAGAGGCTGTTTATCTGATTATATGAGCCTGTGCAGTCTCATTTGCATGTGTCTGAGGGGCGAGCGTCACGACTTCAGAGCTGAAAGCAGGAAAGAGTCGCCAAAGATTTGATTTTGTCTTTGAGCTCTCAGAGCATTCCATTCAAAAGAGCCCAGAGTTCAAGATGTTTAATTTCTGCACCTCATCAGATATGCCCCCAGTGGAAATGAGATTTACACACATCCCACAAAAAGACATCGAGATAGCACTAATGGAGCGCAGCGCTGCTCCCTCCTCTTCCAGAACAGCTCATCTGTATTCCGTGAAAGAAAACAGCAGAAGCTTGAGGGCATTTTGTCTACTTAAGCAGAGCATGTTGTTCTAATAAAAGTATTCTATATTAATAACACAGAAATAGTTGAAAAAATTGAATATAGCACGTGGCTATTCTACTTGAACTATGACGCCCATAAAACCAGGAGGATATTATGCAGGAACTGAAGGGCTCTGTTGTGAAAACATGTCGGCGTTGTTCCCACAAACCGAGGAGCGACTTATACGGGATTGAGCTCCTCTGACGGCACCTCGCTCTTTACCATCTCTCTGCTTCCCTTCCCCAGTCTTTCTCCTAATTGCGGCAGAGATCATGTGCTGGGAACACCTCGGCACTCGGCTGACGGAGAAGTAAATCACTGGAAGGCAAAGTGTTTGGTGCCATGTTGGCAGTGGTGTATAGTAACGAAGTAGAAATACTTCGTTACTGTACTTAAGTAGTTTTTTGGGATATATGTACTCTACTTTACTATTTATATTTCGGTTTACTTTTACTTCACTACATTTTGCAAAGAAAACTGATACTTTTACTCCGATACATTTCCCATGAAACCTTCGTTACTCGCTACAAAATCAAATCTATCTTTAGAAAGAAAAAAAAACACATCCGGGACTGTGGTGGAACACAGACTCCACGAAGAAGATTTTGCGAATCACTATTCAATATTCTGCATTTTCCCTCTGCATCCTCTAGTCCAGCGCTCCCAAACCTTTATGTGCGACACCTGACGTGTGTTCGTTATGTCCAGTCTACTGACTCTACTCCTAACTAAACCTTTAGTCCAGTCTACTGCTTAACTTATAACGCGCTGCACAAAGACAGGATGTTGGAATGGAAGCAGGTTTTCATGCTTTTTTGGCGATCTCAGGATACTTTGCCTTGGTTTTAATCCAGAACACCGGCAGAGTTGAAACAGACTTTTAAGTTTCATTTTCAGGGTAACGTAACATATTGACATGTGTCTGAGGTCACCACAGACGGATGTATCTGGTCATTTTTCACAATTTTCCCGGACTTGATTTTTTTTATTTAACTTAAATTTGTCATTCATTCTTTCTGTTCTGGGCGGAATGAGCATACTTATAACCACACTGTTACAACTCCTTCATAGTGTCATATTGCTTTTTGGAGAATTATGATGATAAGTTCATAGTAGATGCAAAAGTATACTTAGGTACAATATATTATGTTGAACATAATATATATGGATGGATCACAGCCAACCCAGTTATTTTATCAACACAACTCCTTGTCCTTGGTCACGGTGGCCACAGCACTTAAAAGAATAAACTTCATAATTCTCAAAATTCTGACCCATTGCTTTTTTATTAAAACCATGTACTTGTACTAGTTAAGTACATTTTATATCAGAAAAATACTTTTGATACTTAAGTACAGAAAATATCAGATACTTTAAGACTTTTACTCAAGTAGTATTTTAATAGGTGACTTTTACTTTTACTGGAGTAATTTTCCAGTAAGGTATCTTTACTTTTACTCAAGTATGGCTTTTGGGTACTTTATACAACACTGCATGTTGGGTGTTTTCTTTTACTCCCCTCAGGTACACCGTGGTCAAGTAATTTGATAAAGAGGAAACCATCACAGAGATTTGTTGTCAGGGGAGCTTTGCTTCAAGTGCTGCCGTCTGCTCCTAAAGATGGAGTGAATAAACTTGTGTGTGAGCACCCTGAGGAGCCCAGATGGCTGCTGTTACAGACCGGACACCTTCAGTGACAACACAGCTGTGGTTAAGAGAAGGAAGACTAACATTATAACAAGTTGCTTCAGACAGAATGCGAAGACACCGTCTGAACACACCGTGACTTTGGAACAGTATTTGCCTGCACAAATACGGTTTGCTGATTCGGTGATGTCTTTTAAAAGACAATTAAAGAGTTACCTGTTTACGCTGGCATTTGTTTAAATACCTGCTATGACCTGCTTGTATCTGTTTTTATTAATTTATTTGACTATTTGTTTTATTGTGTTTTTTACTGCTCCATCTTTTTATGTGTTTTTTTACTGTGTTTTTTTTTTTAACTGTACAGCACTTTGTGACCTCTCTGTCTGTGAAATGTGCTTTATAAATACAATTATCATTATTATTTTAGCTTTTTATGCATTCTCAAATATGAAATATGATTTATAGTATGGCTTGGCTGGATACTTGATGGTTATTGTTTACTGACAAATGTATTGGCCAGTATGACCAACTAATCAACAATTAGGATTTAATAGTTAATCAATAGGCCATGTCAGTCCTTGCTTTCGATCGTGCATTACTCCAGAGTTAATTGAGAGACTAAAAAAATCATTGTCTGGTTTTTAAAACTATGTGTGCTATGAGGAGCATCACGCCCATATATGGTCTGGTCTGGTACCTGCAGAGGCTGCTGCGGGAGTTTCATTTCGCGCAAACGCATATGAACCCAACATCGTCATCTTTTCCGAATCACAGTTCATAAACGCCATTGCCGTTCATCAGATGGAATACATAGCTGTATTTCATTCTCACATTTGTCAGGCACAAAGTCACAGAACAGCCTGGACGTGTCACACAAACCAAGAGATGCACTGACCAGCAAGATTAGCCAGACGGAGAGAAAGAACTTTGCCTTCACAACTCACTCTCATGGTGTTTTTTTTCTTTCCTTTTTTCCCTTTCATGACCAGAGGAAAAGTTCTGCTTCATCCTGAGAACAGTGACACCAGCTTAATGCTACATTTTACTACAACAATGAATATAATGTTGTCGTTTTTTCATGCTGCTCTTATAAGTAATGGTTCATATTTTGGTTCAAAATAAAGTTAGTTATCATTGTTTAAAATGTAGGATGAACATGATTATTGCTGGCCTCCGTGGCCCCCCAGATTGTCTGGGCCCCAGAAAAGATTCCCCCTTTTTTGTTTGCTGCTTATTAATGCTCTAGATATTGTATTGCACTGTAATATGACAGAGCCCTTTACTGTTTGACGTCCACACACACACACACACACACACACACACACACACACACACACACACGTCTTGCCCGAGGACTCGTGGACCCTCTGTGTATTCAAGAATGGAAGCTTTGGCTCCACATCCCTGTACACAGTATTTGCTGACTGACCAACTGTGTCTCTCTGATCTCTCTCCCCTCCTCATCCTCGCATTGGTGGAGAACGAAAAAATGCTGCACTTTTCCGTCAAAATCCAGCAGATAGAGAAGAGGGAAGAGGACTCGTCGTTCAGCCAGTCAGATGACGGGATGGGCCGCTGTTTACGGTCGTATCACTGCCGTGTGATGAATGGGGAACCTTCAGTTGAACGGAGAGGCTGTGGCGCCCACGCCTGGAAATAAGATATAACAAATGTCACAGCCCTGTGCTCAGTGTCGTGAAGGACCTTTTTCTTTCTTTTCGGGGCTCACAAACATGGTTTCTGTTCTGAATAATACCAGACAGGGGATCTGAGGGCACCGGATGAATATTTAATCGCCGTTACCTCGTTGGGATCCGCTGTGCCATCTTTTTTTTTTGCAAAGTTGCAAGTTGGTATCTTATTTAGCACGAGCACAGCAGAATGGAAGTTGAGCCGTTTGTGTGGATTTTGTTGAATATTGCTCGTGATTTTGGATTGTGGTACGCAACACAAGTATCACCTCAAAACAATGTCAGACACTGACTGCAAAAGGTTCAAATAACATTCTTTTCTTTGTATACACTCGTCTGTGTCAAGATTTCTGTAATCTATCACGGAAGCAACGGTAGAAAACAAAACAACGTAAAAAAACTAACTATGTGGTTTTATATCAATATTTGTGAAAGGGAAAAAAATACACTGATGTGAATAGGTTCACAAAACCACGAGGCTCTTCGCTGTTATTCTTTAAATCAGGGGTAGCCAACACGGTGCCCGCGGGCACCTGGCCGCCCGCAGAGACCACGCTAGTCGCCCGCAAAGCATGTTCTAAAAATAGAACACGCTTATGAGCTTTCACAAGAAAAAGAATACAAAAATTCAAAAAAATCACTGCCGTGCGCGCAGCGGTCGGAGCTACTTACGTGTCATGGTTCTAACTTGTATCATGGTTCTAACTTTAGTCGCGGTTAAAACTTTATAACAACAATTAATAACCCACAACTAACACATTTTAACAGGGTAAAACACCAAGACACAACAGTTTGTGACTTATTAACAATTTGTAACACTAATAATTGTACATTTATAAAATTACACCACCGAGCATGCTGGGTACAGCTCGCCCACTATCACACCAAGAAGAAACTCCGTCGCAGGAAGAGACAGACCCTTCCTGTTTTTTTTCACCTACATTCCCCTGGGTCCTAAGTCCCTCCAGGTTTAGCTTCCTAACTCCCTCTATGTACCAACGTAAAAACAGCTGTTCAGTTGGCCTGCGGTCCTTTTCAGCATCAATGAATGAATGCATTTACTGAAGAAAAAAAATACGCCAGAATCTTACAAAATACTGTGATATTAATGTTTGGCCATACCGCCCAGCCCTAACTCCGACCATTTCTGAAGGGGGTTAGATAGAGTTAGATAGTTAGATAGGGGTTAAATAGATAGTGATCTGTGCAACTTTGTTGTTCATGAAGTTTGTATCAAACAAGCAGCCCTTCGTATTATTTTGTACCCTTGAAGTAGCTCTCGGCTTCAAAAAGGTTGGTGACCCCTGCTTTAAACCATGATATGAAAAGCAGATTGTGTGTTACACAGCTTAAATACGTCTAAATTGCCCTGCACACAAAGGTCTGGAGAAGCTATTTCTGACCATGCTGCACCTTCTGACCCGAGAAGCGCAGCTAATGTTCTCTCTGCATTTGTCGTGCAACACGCATGCTTTCCTCTGAAGAGGAGGGGGAATGTTCTCTCTGTATTTCTGGCAGCAGCAGACAGATGGTGGGTTTCTTCTGGGAAGCATAATCTCCGTGCAGCAAAGCTGAGATAAAACAAGTTTAATACTGTAAAATCCTGAGGTTTTATCCCTGCTCTGGTGATAACACACATATGGCTCAACATCTGCGGGGGAGGGGTGAACAGTGGCCGGCACGATGTCATGTGACAACTTGGGGTTACTTCAGTGCAACTACCACTACAGTTAACGCTGAAGGGGTCACATGGCAATACTAACTCCAATCTGCTGTCGGGGATGCAAACCTGTGAAATAAAATGAAGATCAATGGATCGGCGTTATCTGGTATGTAGCCGCTACAGTACACTGCACACAGCCAGCCATTATCCCTCAGGGATAAATCACTTATCTCTCCTTTGGATGGAATTAGATTTGCAATTGTTAAAAGGGTTGGGAATGTAATTCATTCGATGTGGGTTTAATTTGATCTTTGACATGAGGTGAGAAAAGTCAAGATTACAGATGTTTTATTCTGTTCATACTTGATGCGAGTGGTTAGAAGGATTTTTGTATTCATTGTCGGATCAATGGCATCACCACCGCAGGCTACATGCATGTATTGTACATGATCAGGCTGCATCCTGCTGTAATTATATCCCTCACAGTAGCGTTGCTATTATCACGGAGTGTGTGGCGGCGGATCTGCCTCGTTTATTATGAGACTATTCCGAGCAAACGCGGTAATCACGTTGTTTCGTTCGCCGTGAAAGAGAGCGAGGGTCACGGCGAGCAGTGGGTTTGCGGGGGATGTTGTCTCATTGAAAAAGGAATAGATTCCCTGAGTCTTTATTTTTGACTTTCTAGAGTTGTTTTTTTTCCCCTCAACAATCCTCATAGGCATTGCAAACTTACAGGAGCGAACAGAAGCAGCTCAAGCCGATCAATCAAGAGTTCTCATGGTCCCAATGCGGTGACTCTGTAGCCGCCGCCGCTCCGGCGTGTAGTTACTTCTTTAATGGCGGCTACGGCACGGCTATAAAGTAAGCTTAAAAGTTCCATGTGGAGTTTTTTTTTTATGAGTGGGTCCCTTCCTGTTGTTGCCGTTTGCTGTTAATGCACACTCAAAACCTCCATGTTTAATTGTGGCATTGACACATTCAGGACAATGTACATTTCCACACGACTAATTTCATCAGCGCAACAACAGTATCTTGTATCAATCTACTTTCAGCTTTTTTGATCGTGGTTATGCGCCTGTCAACTGAAACACTCCCAGCAAGAAGCTTCATATTAAAAAGGGTATTACTCCTCTCTCGTGGTAAGGTTTTAATTTGAAATATTGGCACAGAGTGTTTTTATGATAGCATAACAGCGATGGATGGAAATAATGAATAAAAACAGTTCTCTGCCAAAAAAAAAACTCAGAGCAAGAGGCTGGTGAATATGATAAGACTGTTGCTGTTTTATTGGAAATTAGTAATGCAATGGTACAACAAGTAGGCCCGTGTTCAGATAATGGCCTCTTCAATGTCTTTTTTTCCAGCACCTCATTGAATAATTAGCAGGCTATCAAATAGTGGTGCGAGGGTTCAGCGAGGGTTCAACAGGCCCACGGTTTGGTTTGTACGACTTTGGACAACTTTTTTTTTACAGTATGGTTTTGCATCCCTTATGGGAATAGTGCTGTAGAAAAAGTACATTATGCTGAATTTCAACATCTTATCAGTATACAGGTAATACCACCCACCTCAGCTCTTTTTAACCAGCCTTTTGTTGATTTTTTCTTGAGAATATGCTGTGTTATATTTTTCAGACCAACCTTTTATTCAATTTTTTTGTTGTTCTTTGAAGGGAATGTATAATGTATTTGACTATACGCATGGTATGTCCTTGTCATTCTGCCAACAAAATCCTGAATCCCTATTTTTTTGTTTGGGTGTAGAATTTACATATTTTCAGCTTCTGTGTGCGTGTCACATTCATATTTTTGGCCTGTGTTCCTGTAAAGACGGCCTGAAGTGCAGGAGGAGTCACTGAGCAACATCCAACGGATTCTGAGGTGGATGACAATCATCCCAACTGACCGTGATGTAGTGCACGTGTAAGTCAGAGGTGACATATGGAAGCATGTAACTCACCGGCAAAAAAAAAAAAAAAACAGATGAGAGATGAATTATGGAAAGGAGGCTCCAGAGCTGGAACGGAGAAGACATTTATAGCTCCATCATGGAAATGGAATTCACTATTCATTACCCCGAGGACTGATGACACGACTTTTAATGCTGAATCATTGTACCATGACTTGTCCTATCCATCTCGTCTCAACACTGTACGCCAACGAGACGTCTTCCATTACAGCATCTCCGTCACACTTAGTGTACACATTAACGGTATGATAACTTATTAGCCGTGATTTGACATTTTATTCGTTTCACTTTCAGACAACAGCACTTAGCAAATCCCTTCACGATCTTCTCGGTTTTGGTGAGTCACTGTTACATGTTTCAGCTCTCAGATCTTTTACTGAATCCCTCCAGGATTCAACCCTCCCTCTCTTTAGCCTCCGAAGAGGCCGAGCCCGCGATCCTAAACGTGTTGGTAAGTGAAAGGAAGCTGTGAGCTGAAACACCCACAAAGGTTGGTGTGGCATCGACAGATGGATCCGACAGTGAATCAGACCGGCGGCGGAGAGGAGGACGGCGGTGGTGGCGACATCACACGGAGAGAGACGCGAAAGGGAGACATGAGAAGCGGGAGAGGGGTGCGAAGATATGTGGGCGTCTAGCGCGACAAAAGGCATGATAAATGACAGCCCGGTTCTGGGGAAGGATTGCACTCTCATCAAAATCCACACAGACACACACAAACACACACACACACACGAGCCAGCAGCGCGTCCCCTCTCTGCTCATTTCAGAAGTGGTTAGCTCGTTGGCGCAGAGTTTTTGTAAACTTTGTCTCCAGTCGAGTCCGTATTGTGGTTCCACATACTCTGGTGTTTACAGCCGAAGCTGGGTGCTCGCAAACGGCGCCGCAGGTAACTTCGCAGTGGCACACACACTACCGTTCCCCTGGCATTGTTTAGTGCCACGTACAGATGGATCACCACATTTAAAACTGATTTATTACTCAGCTGTTATCAGTGGCCCGTGCGGACTCCTTACAAGCAGAGAGTTTCTGTTGAAACAACAGGTGCAGTAATCTTGGAAAGGGTGCGGTGTTACACTTGTGCTTCAATATATACTTCAAAGCTTTCATTTCACCCAAAACACAGGGCAACAGAGAGATGCAAGTCAATCGATGACAAAGCAACATTTCACCCAGCCCTCATTGCTTGTGTCAGAAACACAATTCATCAAATTAAACATGTACCAGCTGGCAAATTATGCACCAATTACACTGTAAATCACAGATGACTCTGCAGCATGACAGTGACTGCACACCGCTGTTAAACTCTTCCCCAATCAGTGCACCCCCAGCAGCGAGCGAGTAACGGCCGACTCGATTTAAACTTGAAACGCACACACACGCACGCCGCCATCTGCAAAGCTCCAGTGCAAGCAATAGCACCCCAGAGCCCAGGCGCTCCTATTCCCAAGTCTACGCTTTACTCTGCTTGGCTGGGTTTATTAATGCAACCATTCCACATTATCCATCATTTCTCTCTGGCAAAGCCCTGACAGTTAATTAGATGCCACATTTGCTGGAACTATATTAGGCATTATACGGCGGAAAAAAAGATGAAAAAAAAAGCTTTTGAAAAAGCAAGCAATCATGACCTATGAGAGCAACAAAACAGACACATATAAACAGAGAGAGTGAGATACAACACGGCTAAATGTTATAAACCTTTAAATCTAAAAGGGGATGAACATCCGATGGGCTCCATTCATCACTGTGTCCAGACTCACTGAGGTCAGACACTGATGAATGACTCTCCAAACCCCAAAGCTTTAGGTCACTGTCCGAGTACATATAATACACACAAGTACAAATAATATTGCACTATAGCAACTAAGATTAAAGGGTTGTTTCACCTACAGCGGTATATAGCCATGTAGAATTTAGATAGCAAAAAAACATGCAGAGACTTCTGCTGCCACAAATGGATATATGATAATGGAAAAAATGGAAATATTATCTTTGGTATTTACAGCATGCTTAATAATAATACTTAATAGTCAACAGCAACCTGCATTTTTCAGGAAACAGTGTCCAGAACCAATATTCTGGACCATGTAGTCCTGTCCAGGTCTGAATAGTGAAGGCAATGTGGACATTTCTTAAACTTGGCCAGGAGGAGGGCGAGTCCTGATTGTATAGAGGTTAGTACTTCAGTAAACATTAGTTTATGGTCTCAATGGCTTCTTTCAAGTCTTCATTTAGTAAATCGTGGTCCCATTTAGAGTAAAATAGATGACAAAGTAGGGTTTGCTTTAGGGCGTGGCTACCTCGTGATTGACAGGTCGCTACCACAGCATCGTTCGGTCTGGGAGTTGTCCGTGTTTTCATCGTACAACTTTAAGTCTTTGACGCTGAGTTTTAAGTTCATGAAAAGTTCATTGCAACCTATGAATTTGGTTCCCTAAAAATGTATTATAAAGTATTTGATTGTACTTGGCTCCGCCCTCTCGAGTCAAGATGACAAAGTAACTTTCTGATGAACAAAGTTGCAATATTTGGAGGAAAAATAAGTTGCAGTTGTTGAAGGTTGCTTCGTGAAAAAAACTTGTATGCTATGCTTAGATGAAGTATTTTACTTTATGTGTAAAAAAAAAGGTGCACAGATTCAGCTCCGGTCTGTGCCAACAACAGTTTTCTCGAAATACCTCGACACGCTTCTCAAATTTCAATTTGATGCTCAAAACCCTGCATTATTTTTGTCCTATGGGTTGCTCTCGTACTTTGTGCTACTTTTGCAGTGAGAAGCTCTATAAGGGGAACCGATGGCAGAGAAGACCTAGATACACATCAAACACATGTGCTGTCCCGTGACGTCCTTTGGGGACTGAAGCCCAGGAGGAGACTTGATTCACATGTGTGATAGATGGAGCGCTGAATGTGTCATCCATCACTGATCCATCCTACGTGTCACATCCCACGTCCTCGTTGTTTGGTCATGTAAATATATCGCTGTCAGTAAACACAACATTTTGATTGGCCAGCGGTGAGGCCCCTTGGGGACGCAATTAGTGGAGGCTCTTCCCAGAGAAGTAAACGCAGTGGCCCACATAACGCGGGTGTTGTGACGAAGGCGATAGGCAGGAACAGTCTGATCAACGAAGCCCAATCCACACCGCGTGGCTCAGTCTCACGGTCCGCCGGCGTTTTCAAGTGTTTTCTACTGAGGCACAGACGAAGCTTAGCTGCAACCTAATTATATGTGCATTCCTTTCAGGATGTACAGTGATCATAAAGCCATCTCCATTAATGCCCTTGAAAAATTCAAGTTTGTTTTTCCTCCTTCAGGTCCCACTGTTAAAAACATAAAACCCTTTTTCCAAATCCATTTATGGAATTTTCTCCTCACTGCGATATCCTTTAATCCACTGTAGAGGTCGACCGATAGTCGATATTTAAGAGCCGATATGATAGTTTGGGGCAGGAAAAAAGCCAATAGCCAATTAATCGGCCGACACACTTCCTGTGAAAAAATAAATAAAATCAATCTGAATGAATATTAATTGTTTCTCCATCACAGACTGACTGAGATGTTCATTTCAACAGTTATCCAGTTTGTACAAAATATTAAAACCTGCATACATAAATCTGGATCAATGAACATCTAACTCTAAAGTAATAAATAGTACCGGAAGGTCATGATTGTTGAATAGTCACTAAATCATGAAAAAATCTAATGGTTTATGCGACCATCGTCTTAACTTGAAAACAATAAATATTTGAATGTCGGCCTGATAGTAAAGTTCGGTTCTTGTCCGTCTGCTCAGCATGCGTGTGCGTGTGTGTGTGTGTGTGTGTGTGTGTGTGTGTGTGTGTGTGTGTGTGTGTGTGTGTGTGTGTGTGTGTGTGTCCAGGAGTCCACGTGTCATGGCCTGTGATTAAGCTGCAGTGACGTGTGATGCAGCTTCATGACATGAATAACGGGGAAATAATCATGGCCGTGGCCTCCGGTGAGGTTTTAAAACCCAGTTGAACCGCGGCAGATTCATATTTCTCAAATTTGCATTTACAGATGTACACATCTGCTTGCATATTCATACACGGAGCAATTTAAATTCCCATGCCAGTCAACGCAGCTCACCTGAGATGAGAATAAGCTCCTGGCTTCTATTACCAATTTCATATTCTGCCCCGTAGATGCTAACTTTTTTATATTTTCTGACTTTTTAAAAAGCAACTCTTTTGCCTCCTAAAGGGTGAATTAAGACGTGGCTAAAGGCTTCTTATTTCATCCACTCCCTCACTGAAGTCTGAAACATCACGGGAAACGAAGAAGGATTTTTCATTATCAGGGTCAGACTTTTCAAACGTCTTTAAATGTTTGCGTTGTGGAGATCCAAGAGCATAAACATGAGCGAAAGACAGAAGAAAAAATTTGAATTCTGTTAAGTTGTTTACTTTGATGCCAGTTGTATCGTCTTTTCTGTTTTTCTGTCTTCTGTTGAGTCTTTTGTCTTTTTTTAGACGGAGAGAAAACAGGTGTACAAAAAGCTGGTGAGACACGGCAGAGAGTACAACATTCTCCAAGCTGCAGAAGAATCCACGTTCGCAAGACATCACTTATCGTCATCTTCTTTCTATTTTCAGTGTTTATCCCTCCATTGTTATGAAAATGCAATCAGTTCAGTGTGGTGAGCCACACAAAGGCACTCTGAAATGCAAGCGCTGAGTTCTCAGCCTTAATCAAAGTGAATAATTATCCACGGCCTGTCAAGATTCATTGATCTGATTTCAGCGTGGCTGTGCCCACATCCTGAGTGAGACGAGTGATGCTCGCTGGACGTTATTACAGAGACTGATGACACGGACATATTATAAGTTCATTCTATCATATTTAGTGTATGTGAGTACACTGAGTGGGTGTTATATGTATGTACATATATTATAATACAACTTACTGGCATCATTTAGCTCAAAATCTCAAAGGGACTTTAAATTAACGTCTATACTAAACAACATGACTGCTGACAAAAATGGTGGAACCTTAAAAATATGAAGTAACAAAATTAAAAAGGCTGTGCATTTGGACACACACACACACACACACAAATATTTTGCACTCACTCTCTGGGGTGAAAGTTACGTCTGTGTGTGTGTGTGTGTGTGTGTGCGCCCTTACAGAAACATTCAATCTCTTAACATGCCTTTCATGCCTGTCATCAAATCGGAAAATGTGTTACCATGGCAACAGTGTCTCAGGCACAGCCTCTGGTGACAGCCTCTAGCCAGTCCCTGTAAGTACGCACACATGTGTGCACAGACATGCACACACACACACACAGGGATCAGTGGGAAATTATTTGGTGCTTTAAAACAGCAGTAGGCAGGTCAGTGTGGCTCCCTTTGATGTGCAGATATTTCACGTGCTCATGCTTCAGCTCTGTGTGTGTGTGTGTGTGTGTGTGTGTGTGTGTGTGTGTGTGTGTGTGTGTAACTTCAAAAAGCCACAAAAGGTGAACACATCTGAGGCCTGCCATATTGGCATTTTCAGGCAAACGGCAACACACAATAAATGATTAGAATGGCGTTGCTGAAAAGTGGCATCTCAAAAGGTGGCAGCTCCCCGAGACGGCTCGCTTGGCATTTATGCCACATTGTTTTCTCTTTACATTGAAAAGGTCCAAAACGATTCTGCCCTTTCCAGCAATCTAAACACACGTCCACTTTGCTGCCTCTCTTTTTGTTCATTTGTTTTTATTTCTCTTAAAGAGAAACCTGTCCTGCAATGATGTTTCTATACAACTCATTTGAACCAGGAAATAGACAAATCTGATGTTGCCTGAAATCATTTGAGTCCTGAACCGTGTGACTCTTTGATTATTTGGTTCAAGCTGGTAAAGGTGTTAGTATTTTCATTATTTGTTTTCAGTTTTATCCAATTTTCCAAATGTTTTTATTGCTTAAATCATCTGCGTGTCATCAGAGTTGACATACCTCTCAAGTACAGTGTGTAATTGCAACTACATTGAGATGAAAGGTCTACCCTTAGTTATCCTCCAAACTATGATGAATGTGCAAAGCCGTACTGTACCCAGGACTTGGACTTTGGTAGCTGTTGCTAAGTACATTTGATGCAAATCATCATTCCTTGTTCATATGCTAAATTAAAACATATAAATATTTTTCCATTATTAAAACAAAATCAGAGGAGCTTTTATTGGAAGTATTTGCTCTCTGAGCGCTATCTCGATTCCTACGCTTCCTGAAGTTCAACACTTTCACTTCAAGGCACTGCTTTTTAGGGTGACTTTCCTTTTGAGAACTGCAAATTGGCAACTAGCAACACATTGTGTGGTCGACACGCCAAGCAGTCTCTCAGATGTCTGTTTCAGCATCGACGGACTTCAGAAGGATCCCGTTTTAATTGTCTTACAGCATATCTTCAGTTTTACTAACAAAAGCCTTTTTTGTCACTCCTCTTGTGCATGCTGTGTAGCAGAGCCTATCAGGCAGTTCAATGAACTCTTTAGTTGTTTGGCGATTAAATCTTTGTTTTTTTTCATTTATATGCTAAGTCTGCCACGAAACGGGTTTGCGCCAACATCTCCAATGATCGTAATCTTTCTGACACAAAATGGAAATGCGGCCCTGAACTTCCCCCGATGCTCAGAGCCCCAACCCCCAGCATGTAGGCGAAGGGTCAAGACCTGCCAGCGTGGCACCAGGTCCCATTATCATGTGGAGCCTGCAGAGAGTGCATGGCGCTCCGAGGAAGGAGTTTGAAAGAGGCCCTGAATATTATTACAGTCCCTGAGGGTCGCAGGGAGATACAATAAAAGAAGGAAAAATGAGGATGTAGAAGCTCACAACCAAGAGGATGTGAAACTGAGATGTCCCGTCTCTTCTTGTTGAATAAAGAAGGCCCAAGGCTGGTAGGTTTGACAGATGGTGGCTGTAAAATGTAGATGGTTCCCCGTTAAATCTTTTGTCTGTATCTTCAACCTTGAGGAAAAGATGTAGAATATGAAACTCGGAGCTGTAATTCACCCAAAACGATTGAATTAGATGACCGATTTTTGTGCAAATCAGATTTTGAAGCTATTCTGAAGCCAGCATTTACACATAAACCGTAGTTCCCTGCCTCAATCTCTACCTATCTCTCTAGATAAAAAAAACATCTGTCCAACTGTCTATCCACAGGTTTGTTTTTTGTGATGGTTTTGTGTAATCATTCTACCGTGTCTGAATAGATGTAACAAAGGGTTGTTGTTGTTGTTATTATAAAAACATCCACCAGCACATCAATGGATGCAGGAACATCTAAATATGTTGATCGCGTGCCTTTCATTGATGAGGAAGCAGCAAAGGCTGGTGGTGCTGGAGCCCACTGGGCTGTAGTGATGGCCAGAGAAACCAAATTGGCCGTATATGTTTTTGGGGCAGGGTTGTTGTAAGCGGCTTGGAGGAGCCTCGGTTCATCATTAGTTGCTGCATGCTAACACTGGAGACCTAAATGAAATATTCAGTGCTGTGCTGGAATGTCTGAAGCTTTCTTCTGCTTCAACAAGATTACTTTCATTTATTAAGACAACAATTGGCGAGGCAGAGGAAACGCCAGTACGGCTCCCCTAGTTATTTATGAGGACTCAAATCTATCAAAGTAGAGAATTTTTTATTTTTAAAGACAAAACGCATGTAGATGTGTCCTTTCTTGATTCATATTTAATATGCTGCACTTGGGCACTGGCATTACAAGCTGTATGTTCAGTCCACTGAACTTCTTGTTCCGTGTGGTGAAGATGATTTTTCCCTCACGCACCGATGAACATCGCTAAAAGGAAAGTTTTTTTCTTAGTTCATTTGGAACACGGAGAAGTGAGTGCGTGCCACCGTTGTTTCTCTCTCGCGATCGACCGATGCAGCGTTTCTCAACAACTCATTCGGCGTTCCTAAATTCTGTAAGCCCCTGACATGTGATGAAAACAGGCAAGAGTGTTCACACCTTATAGGCTGGATTGGTGCTTGATTGAGCATCTTGTCGTAGCGATGACGAAGGAAGACCATCAATATACACTTCACTGCTTTTCCTCCTCCTAATGAAACAATCAATACGCTGTTGTTTGCCGGGGCACTAGCGACACAGGAGGATCATGGGCTTTATTTCTTTCTAAAAAGACATTACATCGGTGAGTTATCATCATATCATGCAGAAATGATGAGTACCAGCGCTAAAATAATATATTGTCGATAGCCTAAGGCTTCCATACGCCCTAATCTTTAACGTTAGAAAGTACAAATATAGAGAACAGACAGCAGTCCTGGATGAGCCCCTCAATAATTTAGCTGATCTTGTCAAGCGCGCTGCTGATATTAAACCTCATTTTGGACCTTGTGATACCAGAAATGCAGCAGTCGATATCAATACCTGAAATCCCAGGACTTTCAACACCGCCGTCAAAAGCAAAGCATCAGTTCTCGTGACATCCCTAGTTATCACATCATTTTCTTGGCACAGCGTCTTGCATTTTTGACTGGATGGGTGGAAATGTATTATATTATATTTTATAGAGTATATTGTGGAGTTATTTGATGCATATTTAAAGACAGCATGTTCCAGCGTGGCACACACTGGGAGTGGTTAAATACCCAGTGTAATATTATTACGAGGCAGACAGACTGCCCAACAGACAGACTGACAGACAGACAGACAGTTTTTCTAATCAATTCCAGGCCTGTAGCAGTCAATTTGAAAGTTAAAAAAAGGGACGTTACCCTTCGCAAGGACCTCAGCCTCGTGGCTGTGATTGAGTGACTGTGACTGAAAGGGCGTTGTGGAACGATAAGAACATAAATTAGAGGGAAAAAATAAAGCTTTAAAGCTGAGCACAAAGATGTCACAAATGTGCGGCTGCCCTTTGCATTTTTGTCCCAGCCTCCTAACGGAAGCACATAAAGTGGGCTTGTAAAAAGGCTTTGCGAGTGTAAAACTGAAATAAATAAATATATATATATATATATTTTGCAGGCTATTCAAGCCTCGAGTTCAACAAACAAGACCACACAAGGTTTTCCATAAGGTCATGCAACATGTTGCCCTCTTCCCATGACCACTGACAGCGAATAAAATCGCCAGCAGACAGAAATAAAACCCTGAAACAATGTGACATCCTTCATTCAGAGGTCAGATTTCCACACCGTTCAGTATGCTACGTTTCGTGTCAGTGTGGGCCGGTGCACTCGCGGTGGTTTAGTTACTGAACTGAAAACTTTTTGAGGGCTTTTTCATCCTATGTGGAAACACAAACAAAGCGAAAACACAAATGAATTAGCATGTTGTTATACAGCCTATTGCGTTTTCTTGTGTATTTTGTAACCCTGTATTTGTTTTTTATAGATCTTGTATTACATAATGCACATAAGGAATGCATTTATACACACAAAAGGCTGCAATGTCCACTGAACCCAAAAGTGCTCTTTTAAAACCTATTTTCACAGTGTTTGTTTTATTCAATAGAGCCCAGTGAGAAACGGGTCACAGACACAGGAACAAAGGTCGCACTCATGCATCCTGCTGAGTCAGCAGCACATCTAAGAAACTGCTTTTTGACAGAAACGTGACCCCGATCCGCTTGAGAGTCTGAGGCAATCAATGTATTGAAAGGTACGCCGCGGCGCAGATCATCAGCCGTTACAGTCGGTCCGACGAATCTATGTTAATATTGTTCAAAATGGAGAATAAAATGGTGGCAACAGCTCAGGGTGGATAAAACATTGTCCTCATTAAAAGACTACGTATGAAACATTAGCCTGTCAGCCTGCATGCTCCCAAAACGCCGCCAGCCGCCCGCGGTGGAGCAAACAAGAGGTTTGGGCTTCCTGTTCATCATAGCTGCAGGATGATGAGTCTGGCAATGCATCGCAAAAATCATATCTCTCAAAGTGTGTACACATCCGGTGCCAGTTGGCATCAGTTACTACAGTAATAGCCTTTATATCAACTCAACCTGTCAATCTCCAAATTGACCACATTTCATTTTGTTTGTAGCCAGACGGTGTAGTGGACACACTTTTATTGATTTGTAAATATTAAGAAAGAACACGTGGAATCTGAAGGTCCATGCTGGTACTTTAATTAAGGGCAAAGTTGTGCTCATACATGTAGCAATGACACAATTAGTGTATGGATTGCCATCCATAAAAATAGCCAGTTTACAATGTTATTCCATGTATAACACAGCATAATGTTGAAAACATGCATGATTTATTATCTCACATAATTAAGTAATGGTTTGAGTGTATTTTTACATGGAACAATTGCATTGTAAATTCATTACTGCACATGTGAGCGCTTGCCGTGTTTGGTAAACAGCGACATCCGCCAGGGCAGGAGGCTGAAACTCCTTCCCCAGCGCCTTTATGAAAACCAGCTGTGTTACTTTTCTCACTCGACTGCGTTGTCTTATTGGAATTAATGGGAGACCAAGGTGGTTCACTCACTCCATTAATTAGGTATCATGAAACTGCAACTTTGAACAAGCTCTCAAGAAATAAGCACCCGACAGTCCCCACACTTGTTTGGCTTTTGGCCGTGAGAGGCTTAACATCCATACTAATGTCCCGTCCTCTGGTGGGACAAAAGGGTACGGGTCGAGTTAAATGAGACTTCAACACCGCAGATCGGTGAGCCGCACCTGAAATGGTTTAAATTAATGGTACATGAGTCAATAAGCAATTTGAGATTAGGCTCCATTGTTGTCCTCCGTGGGTAAAAGAGGCAGCAGACGGACTGCGAGGCATTGGCAGCTCACTTGCAGTTTGTCACGAACAAAATACAAAATAAAAACATTGCTGGAAGCAAGTTGAAGATATTTAAGTTTCCACACTGACAAACAAAACAATGAAGGCAGTAATTCCCTTCATCTCTAAGTTTTTTATTAGGCCGGATATAAATCTTAACCAATGTATCTCAATATCTCGAACCATCTGGCTTTATGACCGGTTCAACATAATCCGAGTGTCAATAATGAGCCTCCATAATCTGCATTATAAAGGTGATTTAGCAGATTTTTATAAATGAATGCCTTTCACCGGAATGTAATAAACCTTTAACTTAAAGCAATGGCTCACTTTAATTGTCATTTTGTTCTTTTGATAATTGTATAATGAACGTACAGCCTGGACTACCCCTGAGTTGACTATTTGTCTCTCTGTAGGGCGTCAATAATTCTTACCCCCAGGATCAAGGTCATCCATCTGCCTGTCTACCCCATCGGTCATTAGCATTTCATCCTCAAACATACAGTAATTACATTTTGCTTGCATTGCTTTTGTGAAATGAATGGATATTCCTTGTCCACTGTCAATAAGATAGAAACATAAACCACCACTGCTTCTAGGAGCTTCTTCAGTCTAAATTTAGAGGAACAGTCATTTGAGCACGAACTAAACCACAATTAAAATCAGTGGCGTGTTTAAGCCAAGACAATATAGGGATGTTGATTTGGCGAAATGGCCCTGGGTGATACAACAAACAGGAAAAACAAAGCCATTGAGAGTAAAAACAAATGTTTCTACCATTTCACACTATTGCTCGCTTTCTTCTTGTCCTTGTGAAACAACAAAAGTAATTTATGTTCAGTTGTTTATGACGTGACATTCTCTTCAGGCGTTTCAAATTGTGGGCTAACAAAAAATAAATAAAAGTGATTTATTATATCTTATTTCTTTTTTTATGTTCTTCCTTGAAACTTTGTCACCATCACAATAATCAAAAATGGCAGATACAAAAACTCATACAGCAATACTTTTATTGACAACAAACGGAGTCGCTACATTCTTCTCCATGGCATTGGACAACAACTGGGATACTGGCCTGTGAGGTTAAGCTTCTCTTTATTTTGACCTGGATACATGGAGCCCAGGCGGTCGCGATATCCTTTAAACAACTAAATTAAATTGATTTTCCACGGCCTCTAGGATGAAACATAACTGGTTGATTCAGGTAACACTCCCAATTTACAGGACATCACTGGTTTGTGCCTTCCAAAACAGTTACACATTTGGTTAGGTTAAGGTGAGAGTTTGGATTAAAATAAGTGCTTTAAAAAAAATCATGTTTAGATTATTCGTGGTTACAATAATAACCACATGGTGGAGGTAAGGGGAAGGATTGCGGTTGAGAGAAACCACCGTTGACTTCCTGTTGGATACAGGAAACAAAACGTGTTCGCACCTGTTAAAGTCGGATTGTATTGTCGACCTACTCCCTACGCTCTATAAACATCACCTGACTTCCAGAGTCCATCCATGAGGCTTTGAATGTACTTCTTTTTTTTTTTTGCTTTGTGTATTTTGTCTATTAATATGGAATTTCTTGTCTTTCAGCTTCATTGGACAATTTACCGTGACAGTTATCAAGAGTAAACACATCTTTAAAGAAAGAAGAAGAAAAAACAAGGCTGTTAGGATGTGTCATTGAAGAACGGACGAGGCAGCTTGTTTCCACTTTTGTGTGTGTGTGTGCTCTCGTGTTTTATTCATGCGCTCCCCACGCAGCATGTCAGCTGTAGTCGCACAACATGTACAAATGTGAAACTCTGTCGGACCAATTTGGCCAGTAAGTAGAAGCTGTACTCCATTTTGCTGGTTCCGTTCCATTAGTTGTATCATCACCCAGACTGGAAAAACCCTCTCTCGCCTCACTCCGCCATGTATAATTGAATCACTGTTGTTGTCATTTCACGCATTTGTGTACTTGTAATGTGAAATACAATTAGAGGTTCATTGTCATCGGCAGCCGGTTCTTCGGTGGCATTTTCCATTAGCGACGGTGGAGCACAACATTACAGCATTTTAATTTGTAATTAGATTTGTTTTGTAATTTAGTTTCAATAATTTGGAAAATAATCATTGAAAGGTTTTATTTTCAGCCTGATATTGTTGATCGTTTTAATGATCATTGATGTCAGTGTCCACTGTGAACAAATATATCTGCAATGCAGTGGACTTTCTTTTTGTGTTAATGAAATGCAATTTAAATTGAATTGTTCATGGCATCAACAGGAATACCCTACCCAAGTCTGCTAGAAATTACATTTGGGACCATACACCTAATTCAGTTTTGTCGTTCAGCGGTTCGCTCTGTGACTAGCCAGATATTTAAATATATGTTTGTTGTTATGTTAGTTGTTGTTGCAAATGTGTAGAAAATAACAAAAACATTAGGAGATATATGTAGCTGACAAACACTCACACAATGAAAGATATAAAAAAAGTCGACGTTGCCTCTGGTCGTGGGCACAAACAGGTCGGTATCTCCAGGACCACATTTTGCCACACACACACACACACACAGTCAATATTCACATGGGACTTTGGGGGACCATGAACTATAGATTGTTGGGGATTGTTGGCAAAGAAACAGTTGCTCATGCGAGCTGCTCGTCTTCCAACCAGATGGCGGTGAGACATAAGAGGCGGTGGGAAGAGCGAGAGAGGTTGTTGATATAATGCGAGACACTTCACGGATGCAGCGCTTGTGAAAAAGGTGCCGAATGGAGGGCAGAGAGGTCTGAATTATGCTTTTTGCTCTCTTCATTAAGCGCTGGAGAGGCTTCACGGTCTGACAGTCTGTTTCCCTTCAACACAAGGAAACACAAGCCTCAGATATCTGACTGGCCTCAAGGTGTTTTGATTGTTTGATGAAAGATGTTTCTTCTTCTTCTTTTAAATGCAAATAAATGCCTTGAGAAAACAAGTGGCATCCGGGTGTGCAGTCTTTAGGCTTCACCCTGCGGGGACCCGCCCCTTTTTCAGTTCAGTTCACAATAGTTATTATGGGAATTACTTCATTTCGGTTGTAATTGTACATAATTGAATGCACACCAGGGGGATTTTAATCTAATAAAAAGGGTAACTCTGCAGACACGAAGCAAAGTGTAATAAAGATTCTACATTTCAGTTCGCCCTGTTTGGGAGCGTCTCATCCACTGCGTGGGAGACATTCCTGGATGGTTCAAAGGAAAGGAGAGTTTATTTATACAGCGCATTTCATACACGGAGGCAACTCGAGGCGCTTTATATCATCAACTTTTCAAGAAAGGCTCAGGGAAGCAGGTGTGCTTTTGAATGGAGGTGGGGCAGTTCGTTAGAAATGCATTCACCAAAACCAATAATTAGTTCTCTTTCTTTAAGTCTTTTCAGAATCAGAATCAGAATCAGCTTTAATGGCCATGTAAATTTGCACATACATGGAATTTGACTCCGGTTTCACTTGCTCTTCGTACTTTTTTTTTTCCCCACACACAATATACAAGATAAATATAAAAAATATAAAAAGGACATTAAAGACAGTAGTAAAACAACAAAAAAGTGCAGATAGTGCAGATGAAGTGTCTGTTTAACTGTTCATCAGAGTGACGGCCAGTGAGAAGAAGCTGTTCCTGTGTCTGGTGGTTTTGGCGTACAGTGCTCTGTAGCGCCTACCAGAGGGGAGGAGTTGGAACAGCTTGTGTCCAGGGTGTGAGGGGTCTGTGGTGATCTTTACAGCCCGCTTCCTGACTCTGGTCTGGAGGTGTGCAAGTCCAGGATGGAGGGCAGGCTGGAACCAATGGTTCACTCTGCAGACCTGACGATCCGTTGGAGTCTGACTGTCCTGTTTGGTGGCCGATCCAAACCACACAGTGATGGAAGAGCAGAGGACAGACTGGATGATGGCGGAGTAAAACAGGATCAGCAGCTCCTGAGGCAGGTTGAACTTCCTGAGCTGGCGCAGGAAGTACAGCCTCTGCTGGGCCTTTTTCCGGATGGTGTTGATGTTGGCAGTCCACTTCAGGTCCCGGGAGATTGTGGATCCCAGAAACTTGAAGGTCTCCACCGCAGAAACAGTGCTGTTGTGTATTGTTAGGGGGGGTAGTGTTGGGGGGCTCCTCCTGAAGTCTACTGTCATCTCTACAGTTTTGGCCTTGTTCCCTTGTTCAGCTCCAGGTGGTTCTGACCACACCAGAGGACCAGCTGTTCAACCTCCCGTCTGTACGCAGACTCGTCACTCGTAAAACAATAAAAAATACAGTTTAAAAACGTTTCTGACATTTCACTTTTGTTTCGCTTATTCAGGTCCCCTTTCTAGTGTCTTATAGTGCTGCACCATGCTGTAATGGGCCCTCATGCCCCGATCGGGCAGGAGGCAGAAAACACACACACACACACACACACACACTTGTGGTTTCTGCCCCAACGGCCACAAGGGGCACCAATGAGCCCCCGTTTTGCTCTCTAAAAGCAGCACAAAAGGTGAGATATCTTTTGGGTAGTTTTAAAAGATGAAAGACTTTGAAGATAAAAGAAGACGGTTGGTTTGTACCTGTTAAAGAGCAGCACACATGAGCGCCTACATGAGACCTTCAGTGACTGTGCTGCAGTGTGAAAGAGTTCACTGCTTTTTCACTTTATTTTTTTAGAATGAAAATGAATTGAAAGCGCACCCATACATTCCTAAGACAACAGGATTTTTAGATGCCGTCTTCAAATATTTCCCTGTGCATACATTCCTTCAGAATCCACTGTTCAATACTTTCCTCTCATTTTACGTCAGAGCATTATAGCAACGGGCCGATTTTGCATGACTGGATTCCCAGCTGGGAACAAACTGAAAAGGATCAATGAGCCTGGAAAGCTAAACCTCCCTATACCTGACTACAACATTTCCATTTTCCAAATTACACAACAGGCTTGAAAATTGGTAAGCCCCCTCCCTAATGAAATTCAAGGGTTCACCGCAGCACTCGACTTGCTTCCCTTGATGAAAAAACACGCTCTGATGGGAAGGTGAAATAATGAGAACTCGAATGCCTGAGAGGTACGACGTAATTGGGATGGGCATATTCAATCAAAACACACTTCTATTCAATTTATGCTCTTGTCGGTTTACCTCGCCTGTAATTTTCTTCGGCACCGGTCGGAGGGAGGCTGCAGACTCACCCGCATCTGAGAGTGATGGTCAGTCTGTATCAGCAGGCGTATGATTAGCCACATCACTCCAGTGACCTTTGAAAGTCATTTCCATGTGTGGGCTGGATGCGACTGGCTGGAAGTGATATGCCTGGTTATATTGATGGGTACGAGTCTCTCGGCACAGGATGATGGGACACATTATACCTCCTCTGTTGATCGTTTTCCGTCTTTTAAAGCTGCCGAAATCTATAGTTTCAGTTGAACTGAGCTGAAATGATATTTTGCAACAAACCCTGTGTGTGTCATATGATTACATAATGGCATCCAGAACAACAACAATGCAACCAAGGCCCCATATACTACAATAAATACAAACCAACTGCACATTCAAAGCTTTACAGAGGCTGGCAGGCTATTGCATGGCGTTAGATTGTAGAGAGCATGCCATCCACGACAAGAAGGCGGAAAAATAAACCATGTAGATGATTGTTGCAGCTGTTAAAAGACATTTCTACACAATAGTCTGATTTTGTTTTCCGTCTAGACAGACACGTCATCTGCACTTGCCTTTCAAGCAATCATCACTGATGGCCAACATTAAAACTGCCTCAAGGTTATAAAAAGCCATCATAAAAAAATGAACCATCGCCCTCATTCAGTGTTGGGAAGGTTAGTTTTGAACTGTTATAGGTTTCCAGTTACACTTTGAAAAATAGGAAGAGAGACAGTTTGCATGAAGATAACGTCGTCGGTACCTCTTACAAACATGTTAACATGCTGAAGGATTCAGTGTTTTTAAGGTTAAAACTGTGTTTCATGTGGAGAGGAGCGAGCACTGCACCGGATTCTGTTTTAAAAAGAAAATACACTTTTAAACGCTAGATAGATTGTCAGCAACCGATGATATGGTTACTCGGGAGGCAATTTGGCGTTTGTGTGCTTTAATTCATTTGGCATGCAGTTAACACACCAGTCATGATTACGTTTTAATGAAAAATCATCTCCTGGTATTCTTCACCACTGTTTTTGAAAGAATGAAATAACAGGATCAACAGGCAAACCAGCTTTAAAAGTCTCAGACTTTCATTTCAGATAAATACCATTTACTAATTTATGCAGAGAAAAGTAACTTGAATATTCAAAGAAACTTTTTTATGTGAAATTTGTTTTGTGTTTCGTAACCACGTAGGACTACATTTTTTAAAGAGGGACAGTAGTTTGGTTGTATAGTTTAGTAACTTGCAAAATAGTCTTAAAAATCAACATGAGGAATAATTGTTATAAGATTGTGGATCGTGATCCTGCCTGAAAAAAAAAAGTTGCTCAGAGTGGCAGCGGAAATTGCATTTGTCAGTAATTCCTATTTGCCTGAAAATGTTGTCCGAATGTACTAAGATCCGTATAAAACCATGAGTAGAAGAACACGCCTCAGCCTAGCGGCGACGTCAAGGTCTGGAAAGTGAAGCCAATGCAGAAGTGCCTTAAATTTAGATTCTCTCTACTGGCCATCAGGGGGTGACTCCTCTTGTTGCAAAATGAAGTCTGATTGTATGTAAGTCCATTAGAGAAAAACCCTACTTCTCACTTGATGTATTACCTTGGTAAACATTGTAAACATGAGTTTATGGTCTAAGTTACAAGTCTTCTTCAATACAGCATGATGTCCATTTAGTAAAGGATGGTCCCATTTAGAGTACAATAGACCATAAAGAAGGGTATGCTTTAGGACGGGGCTACTTTGTGAGTGACAGGCAACTACTAGAGCTGTATACCAGGTCTCTTCCAAGCTGACCCTCCTCTGCCATCCAAATATCGTTCACTTGTTGCAAAAAAACAAGGTGGGGACGGCCAAAATCCAAGACAGCGATGGCCAAAACGCTGAACTCGAGGCTTCAAGACCTCGAGTCCACAAACCAATGGGCAACTTCACGCTGACTACATCCACTTCTTATATACGGTCCAGGGCCTCAGCTCAGAAAAGGTACCAGTCCTTCTTGACCTTTGCCGGAAGACCACCTACTGTGCTTCAAGTACAACAATGATGTCCACTATTGGGATCTACCACTTACGGGGGGACACGGAAGGGACAGCTTTGATCTCATGCTTGGGGACATATAATATGTGCTGCACAGAGACATGCAGCAACAAAGAATGCACAGAAAAGGATTTGCAATCTACTTACATCTCGAAGGACAAAAGGCAGAGCACAGAAAAGACAGACAGACAGTTTAAAAGCGTAAAGAAGGTCATCTGTGCAAGAACACTTATCAGCTCCGTACAATGCTATTCTGCCATTAATGCCACTAATCTCGTTTGATTCATGGAGAAACATCTTCAGCCGTTAATAATTTAAAAAAAATCCAATTGAGCATTTTCCTGCCAGGAATTGTTCAATCATTGCTTAGCGACCATAACTAGGTACGCACGACCTGTCAAGCTTGGGTTTTCTGCACACTACTTAGCAAGTATTGTCCTCCAATGCAAGCTGCAAATAGCATGCATACAAGCAAGCACAGCCAAACTTGCTTCCTATAACCAAAGCATTACATTTGCCCATTTGCTTAACACGGACAATATGAACAATAATAAAATGTCTTGTTCATTGACAAGACATTTTATCATCAGCTGGTGACGATGCCGACTTGTTTTGCCTTGCACATGCAGCTTTCGCCTCAGTCTTTTAGCACTTTGTCATGTACCTCGCTGCTTTTTGGAACCAACGTCAACTTAAATTGTCAGCAGGGACTTGCGGCAAAAAAATTGTTGGCTGCAGACTAGAAATGAGAAGCCTGCTATTGCCTTAAATAATCTGCATTGTTTCCAAAAATTTGAGTGGTAAATCTGTCATTGAAAACGGCACGTGCCGTGTGGGGACGCTTCACAGGCGTAGCAACAGTAACTAAGCTTTGAACGGTAAAGCTTTCAACAAACTTTTTTATTCACCTTCAACATAAGTAGGTCTTTTTCCAGTGTTGAGACATAGCTAGATGCAAGGACCCCGTTTCAGGAGAGACGATGCATAGGGGAGAGGACAATTGTGTCAGCCCACATTTACCATATGGTGCTATTTTCTCATGCCTATCTTCTTTATACAGGACAAGCTGTACAATGGAAGGTCTCTCGGGTAATACTGTATGTGCAGCTTGGTAAAGAAAATGAATTATGTCCCTGTATGTCTGATCAAAGCATTTCATTGAGTTTAAGCCATTCTTGGTGACAGAAAACCTTTTATTGAGCACAGAGCAGTCAGTTAGCTTCAATGCACAGTACATGCAACATGCTTCCAGCTGATAGCAGAGCACAGAGGTCACTGCTGCCATGGATCATTACATCTTCACATCTTCAAATGCAGACTCTAAATTGGTTTTGAAAACCAGAATAAGCCTGTAAAAAAAAAGGAATATATTATGTTCAAGAGGTTCTACAAGCATTGTTTAAGAACTGTGGAAAATTAATAGATTTGGCTTTTTCTTTTGAATGAATGAATGAATGAATATATACTTTATTAATCCCCGAGGGGAAATTTGGTGTCGGGGTAGCAGCAACTTACAACAAAAATAAATATATAAAAACAGCAGGATGAAAGATAAAGATATATACAATAATTAAAATTAAAATTAAAATATAAAAAAACAACAATAATAAAATAAAAATATCTGGGATCTTTTGCATTATCTTTGGATATTCTTCAACAACAAGGACGCAAGAACAAAAAGTATTAGCCTTCAAAGAAACGTCTGTCTCGCTTCAAAGAAACGTCTGTCTCGCTTCAGGTTAAGAGAGGTCACTGGCATTCAAAGTTTTCCCACAAAACCCGGGATATTTCTATATCACGTCAAATCATAGCAGTTGCTTGCCCAGTTGGCAGAAACTCTGGAGCACAATCTAAAATGATTTATGTTCTGCCCTGATGTCATCTGTAACAAAGCGGTTGTCTGTGGTAAGGTCACTTTATTTGGCAAATGTTTCTGTCTTTGGACAACAAAGTAAAAAAACTAAACATAAAAAACTCAATATTTATAATACCAGGTTTTTAAGTCATGCTTACTTTTTGGGGGCGGGGGGGGGGGGGGGGGCAAATACAGCATTTAAAAGGTGGTCATTGAGCTTAATTTTTATAGAGCATGTAATCCTTCAGTTAATTAAAAGAACAGATCAGTGGTAAACGTGTCGTCCCCGAGGAGGTAGTGACGCATCGATCCATTAGGTTTTTGAGAATAGCCAATCAGTGGAGTCAGTGAATTACAGAAAATTAAACCAATTTTGTACTTGCTCTTTTAGTCCAATCATTGGTATTCCCAGAACTCAACAGAGCGATGACCTGCATCGCTCCCCAAAGTTTTATTAGGACCTGATCTGTGGCTCCGTGGTCCCACGGTTGATGGATGGGTATCGACCGGGGCCCATTCAGAATCGCTCCACGCGTGCCTTGTTAGCATAGACATGGGCCGATGGTAGCCCCGAATGAGCCCTCTACTGCACGTTTATTCGTTTTTTGCTCACATCAGCAAGTTAGTTTGGTCAAAGTTGCTTTTAATACCTTTCTTTGAGTACACAGTCCAAATCCGGCGCAGGGGAGGCAATCTAGGGCCACCACTATTCATACTGTAGTCAAACAGTTGACAGTGAGGGTGGCATTTTTGTAAAATCATATTTATTGATGCATTCAGACTTGTTGCATGTGATCTCCTTGTTACTGAAGTGATGAGGTTACTGCGTGGGTTATTGCTCTGCGTGGCCTCTGGTTTCATGGCAGTAAACTAGAAGTGATGGGTGTGGGGATCTTGATGTGGCTGCTTTAGGTTCTGCACACCTGTGATTGGCAGGTACACCTCTTCCCTCTTTATCTGGAGAGATTCTGAACAGGAGGAACAGCTAGTAAAGTGTAACACGTAAGTTTAAAGTCTCCTCAAGGTGCCGTGTGTGCAGGCTGGAAGCTGGCAGAGGTTATCGTCACTGAACTATTGAAACTTGAACAATGGGTGGTGGAAGCGGGAAGATATAGACTATGAGCCTCCCACATGTTAAGGGTTCAGTACAGTTTGCTGTGCAAAAACATGTCTAAATCGCACTGCTTTCTCGATTTCGCTCCAAGATTATTATTTTTTTTTAGCTGTGTGGAGAATGAAAACAAACACACCTTGAGAGAGGAGTTCAAACCCTGCCTAACTTTCACACCTCCATCTCACAATGTCCTAGTATCTCTCTCTTGGAAAGTTACACAACCTTGTATGTATGCTGTTTTAACTTAATAATATTTCCTCTCTGCGTCTGTAGGCTTTGCAGGTGTCCAGTTGGTGGAAGTTACATAATGAAGCACTGGGATCTTTGGAAAACAGTGTATGGTAAATTAATGAGTTTTGCTGGCCAGTCAGCAGTTTGTGAATGTGCTATCAGTGCACATTAGATTGATCCAAACAAGCACTTAATACATTGCTTTCTGCTCTGGGGCACACAGAGGGGTCCGGAGGATGTGGAGACAAAGAAATCAATTGGCCTGATAGAGAGCACAGAGGATGGACAAAGAGAGAGAGAGAGAGAGAGAGAGAGAGAGAGAGAGAGAGAGAGAGAGAGAGAGACTGGGTGAGTGGAAGCAGCCGATCTAATCAGAGCAGATGATGAGTGCCTGTGTGCTAATCAAGTTTTTATATGAAGGACCGTAGGAAATTTGAAAGTCAGTCAATATCCAATCTAATCAATATAAACAAGCTCTTCTCCAAGGTAGCAATTTCTTTAAAAGACGCCGGGCTGCTGTTGCCAACTTTTATTAATAATATTAGAGGAGGAATACATCAAAGACCCAGCCCTTAACGTGTATATGCACCGCTCACCTTTGGTTAACACACACACACACACACACACACACACACACACACACACACACACACACACACACACACACACGCGCACACACGCTTCAGCGTAGTCAGGTAAATTAGTTTTAAATTAGAGACTGTTGCCGCGCCGTGATTTTGTTGTATCGAATGTTCTGCTTATATGAAGATGGAGAGAAAACTGGATTTATTTATGTTAGAATTGGCTCAGATAGAAGAAAAAACACTGTGCCAAATTCAGTGATCAAATGAAAAAAAAGTAATTGCATATGCCATTGCAAGTACCGTTTTGTTAATTCAAAAGTTTTTATTTTGTATATATGCTCAGCATCACAAATTATCTCAGACAGAGCAAAGATGTGTTACTCCTACTGTGTTCCTAAGTGACAAGTACTGAATTCTTATTATTAATGATTCCCATTAATGAAAATTGTCATCCTGACTTTTCTCATTCAGAATAAAGCCAAACATCCATTATCCAATCGTAGCTTAGCAACTGTAACTAACTAGTGTGGCAGGCCCATCAAGATTTCTCCACATGCATGGAGCTGTTGTAAAAGTTATGACTCCATATAAAGAGCTTGGCTGCGTCTTTATGCTCATTATCCGAGATAGTGTTGTGTGGAACACACCAGTTAGTCTTCCTCCTAAAAGTCCTTTATCTTGATCTTGCTTATCCAAGTACACCGTCCACTCTACTTTTATTAAATGACTCAGCATATCAGATGTACAGCAAATATAGGTGCATTTCTATTGCCTCTCAACATGGCGACCGCTGAGCTTTACATATATTAATATTGTAAATGCCATTTACAATATTAATGCTCTGAATATCAAATGTAGCATCTTATAAACCTTTACATAACCCACATTTACATTTAATAAACACCTGACACTGAGGTTCTATTGGTTTCTATATAAGGTGAGACCAGATGATGCTCAGGTGGGTCAACACATTATGGAGGGCTGTGACACCATAGGGCAGCAGATGTCCCACCCACTCCAGCGTCCCATGTTTTCCACTGGGAGAACACAGGGTGATGAGGGGGGCACTATGTTCTATACATGTACAGGAACATCTGCAGTGCACATGTGGAGATACAGTACTCTTACATACGCATGTACTGCAAATTAGTACATATGTACCCATTGAAATGAAAATAAAACATTTTGATAGGGCTATTGCATGTTTTGTAATACTTTGTGAACATGAATGTGGGAACAGTTAACATCTATATATACAATTTGTTTTGAATGTATATTTTGAGAATTAATATTTTGAACGTGTCACACCAGGGCATGTGTTGAAGTACACGCACCATTTTAATAAAGTCTCCCTTATCTTGTCCTTTAGCGTTCATCATTGAGAGTTTATTGTCCCGACGTCAGTAGACTGCAAAGTGTGTTTAATCACGTTTTCATCCTGACGTCGTTTCATGAGTAAATGGTGAAAGGTTGAGGCGACACGAAAAGAAAAAAAAGCAGACACTATCTGTTTGGGGGAGGATGTTATCAGTGGAGAGAGACGGGATACGTGCATCGAGCGGTCCAGCCAGGAATCGAACCCGGGACTCGCTTTGCTGAAGGATTCTCTTGGTCATTCATTCCCAGCATTTTCCAAAATGACACATTATTCTAATAATACCAGAAATCTCTTCTTCTGGGGGCTTATATTCTTACCAAAAGTATTAATTTAAATAAGCTGCACTCTACAACTTGCGGTTCCTTTTTTAGGCCAACCCTCGTTGTAAAATATGAATAAGTCGCTTAACAAATAAAATAATTCATGGTTCTGCTCTTCATTAAAAGATCTATTTTTAGGTTACACTTCACTCTGAGAAATTTTTGAGGTTCAGTATTAGGGCTGACATGAAATTAATTACTGACAATCTGTTTGAATCTCCAGCTGCAAATGAAAAGTGTCAATGGAATAATGAGCTTTTTGGGTCATGCAGGCGGCTGCAGTGTGATGAGGAATAAATATGAAATGGGGTATTTTCTGCCATACTGATGACTCAAATATACATGTATATGAATATATTTCACTGATTATAGGCATGTATGTTTGTTTTTGACTATTCAAAATGTACATACAAGATGTCGGACTGGAAACTGCATTTGCTAATTAATCTATTCATGAATGTGTCACCATCCTTTTGATTTATTATTTTTTTTTCAGTTCAAAGATGAGCATTTGTTCCGTTTTCACAAAATCAAGAGTTATCATCAATTTCCTTGTTTGCAAAACTCGCCCCTCTTTCCCCTCACTCACACTATTTAGTCCCTGCTGCTGGTGGTTCACGAATACAGGACGTTGATCAGATAAATTAGTACCAGGGCAGATATTTCACCTGCCAGGGGCGACAGATTGCGCTGTCCGCCATTAGCTCTTTTAGCGCTTTTTTTCATTCACATGCTCACTTTATATGAGAATATTTATTTATATTTATTCCCACCAGAATATCTTCTTAGAATATATTCAGGTTGAAGGACTCTAACAACCATTAATTATTCATTCAATAAAAAGGTATGAATATGTATGCATATCACCGACTGGTGGATATTGTAAAGGCCTGTTCCTGCAGGTGTTGCTGCCAACCCTAATATGTTGTAAACATGCAGTATGTTTACATACAGGATGTTCCCATAAAACAGAACCTCTGATAAGGCTTCCCTTTTTCCGTTTTTGAAGTTTTGTGAAAATGAAGCAGCCAGCTAGAAAGTAAAACCCTTTTCCCTATTACCCAGATGGGTGCACAGCCGGTCGTCGAAGCCCTGAATTAAACCCCTACATTTTCAACTGTGTTTCAGAACACCCTCACTCCCCTCTCCTTACCTAGAGGAGATGGGAGTGAGCCTCCATTTATCTCTTGTTGACTGTACAAGCTGCATAATGTTCTCGGTGAAGGAAACCACTATTACGCTACAGGATTGCATTATAAAGCTCTCGGCTAACTTAATACTCTAAAACTGTAAATTTTGACTAGTCACATGAACAGTAAAATATCAGGATGTTTGTTTAAACATTTTGTTGCACCTTTTCTCTACTGTACAGTCAGGTCCATAAATATTTGGACATACGTTTTTCATTATTTTGGCTCTGTACACCACAACAATGGAGTTGAAATAAAAGTGCAGACTTTCAGCTTTAATTTGAGGGTATTTACATCCAAATCAGGTGAACGGTGTAGGAACTACAACAAATTCAAATGTGGCCACCCCGTTTTTAAGGGACCAAAAGTAATTGGACAAATTAATATAATCATAAATCTAATTGTCACTTTTAATACTTTGTTGAAAATCCTTTGCAGTCAATGACAGCCTGAAGTCTGGATTCCATAGACATCACCAGACGCTGGGTTTCGTCCCTGGTGACGCTCTGCCAGGCCTCTACTGCAACCGTCTTCAGTTCCTGCTGGTTCTTGAGGCATTTTCCCTTCAGTTGTGTCTTCAGCAAGTGAAATGCATGCTCAATTGGATTCAGGTCAGGTGATTGACTTGGCCATTGCAGAACATTCCACTTCTTTGTAGAGGCCTGGCAGAGAATATGTCAGTTTGGTGCATTATTAGAGGGCTAATCCTAAAACAGGGTTTTATCTCTGTTGAAATTATCTGCGGCCAAATCCGGCTACTGAAGCCAAAGCAGGTGACCAGTTCAACTCCTTT
Source organism: Myoxocephalus aenaeus (assembly GCA_038501785.1). NCBI lineage: Eukaryota > Metazoa > Chordata > Actinopteri > Perciformes > Cottidae > Myoxocephalus > Myoxocephalus aenaeus. The sequence continues at coordinate 4,616,572 of JBAMJR010000180.1, forward strand.
CGGGCTCAACTGTCTGTACTATGTTGCCACTGGGGAGACATAATCAGCTCTCACAGCAGCCGACGCACCACATGGATCAACAGTCGGTGTGGAAACCAGCAACACTCTAATCGGGACCAGCCAACCAGGTAGGAGACACTAGTGTGTGGCATCATCGCGCTCTGCCAATACTGCAAAAGCACTTTTAGCTTGAGTAGAATTATCCCATTTAGCGGACAATCTGGTAACAGATGTTGTTTTATAAACATATTAGAACTAAGGCTGACACGCTACAATTAGTTTGTTTTACAGCGCCGGTTGTTGTGAATTTTTAGAGCTCTCAGATCCAAAATAATAAATAAAAAGATTGCATGCTATACAGCTTGATCTGCTGCTTATTGCTCTACCAAAGAAGTGTGTGTGTGTGTGTGTGTGTGTGTGTGTGTGTGTGTGTGTGTGTGTGTGTGTGTGTGTGTGTGTGTGTGAGAGATACCGTCCACCGTGCCTGTTGAATGTGAAAACAAATTTAGTTTCATTACAGCATCTTGAGTGTGCCCAATTAAAACAATGGGAACAAATTATGAGCTAATTTATAATTTACAGAACATTTTAAAGATCAGATCATTTGCGATCAAATGTGACTTAGTTGGGCCGTTACTTTGCCATTAAATGGGAAAAACAAAAACAAAAAAATGATTTACTTAATTATATTTTCAAGTATCTCTTCCAAATGTCCCAAAGGCAGCATTTCAGCATTTTATTGCTTGATATTGATCATTTAAAAGGATGGCCTGTACTTTTCATAATAGTATAGTAATAATAGTAATTATTTACTAAGTACTTTTTGGTGTTCCCATAGATCTACTGAACTCAGTGTTTTCTGTATAAGCGGCTACATGTCTTTTGCAAAAGTCAGAGTATGAACGTGACTCTGATCCGGGACAAGTTGAAATAGTTTGCCAGTATTGTAACGCGGTTTTCTTGCCACCCAAGGCAACAATTACAGTAAATTCATTACTCCATAAAACCTATTATACTACCATTAAAAGTCCATTATGAGATGGTGTTGTTGGGCGATAGAAAGGGTTTGCTGGCCCTCTGGGTATCAGTCACAGACGTTTAAGAGGCAGACAATTAAGAGGACTTTAACATGTAAAATAGCTTTTATCTGATATGAATCAAATTAGTAAGTGATTTATTAATTTATTGCTGGCATGTAAAATGGCATAACGGTCTTTAGTTTGGTTCTCTCGGGATGAAGAGGATAAGTTCTTTAAAAATAGATATGCATGTTAACTCGGGATGCTCCAATCCAACTTTTTAAGTCGCAGTAGCGATACCTGGACTTTAGGTACTGGTCTCATACCAGTGTTTAATAAAGAGCTGAATGCCTCATTGAGTGGAAGTAAACTTTGTAAAACAAAATGTAACAAATGAATATGTAGATATAAATTCACTGAATTGTTATTCATTATAAAAAATAAAAAAAACTGTACACCTGCAACTTCATTAAAAATTAACAGAAATCACAGTGGAAACAATTTGATTGCAGCCAAGAATTGGACAAAACTTACACAGGATTTTAAATCAAGTATATAATGAATAGTAACAAATAGAACTGAATTGAACAGGTTAGACCCATTTTCACTCTTTCATCATATCCAATCCAGCAACACAGGAGTCAGTATAGGCCTGATATCATACATCCCTGATTTGACACATGTATACATACACATGCATGCGTACATACATAGACATATAAATATATATTTGAAATCTGCAAAGAGACCCGAGAGACAGAAAAATTGACCAAAGTGTCGACAAGAGAGCTTGTGGGCAACAAAAGCTGTTCACAATTTCCCTGCGTCCAACCTCATTAAAGTGACAAATAAGCCCATCAACACATCGCATCCAATGTCTCCATACTAATTTTATCATGGACAAGCCAAGGGACCGGGCTGATGACGAGATTAGGTTTACGTCGGTGTCTCCACCACCTGAAAGCACCCGCCGTTTGTCAACATGCAGTTTGTTCGGAGTCAATCACCTGACTCGTACCATCCCTCGAGTGTCGCACCGCCTGACTGACAGATTGTGTTGGTCTCTGTGTGAAGGATCGCTGAGCAGTTGCCTCAAAATACCCAAAGAGATTTTATTGGAGGGGGGGGGGGAATCGGCAACACCAAAGTATGGTTTACATTGTACTACCGTGCCATCATTTCAAGTGTTGATTGTAAAAAAAGAGAAATGTTATACGAGCAGTTTCTTCTTTTTTTCTAATACTCTAAGGATCTATTGGTCAAAACCAGAAATGAAGCAGCCTGGGACTGTGATTTTGCTAGGATTTGCAAGGAGAGGACTCTTTATTTATTTTTCAGACTAATTCTATTGTTATCTGTGGATCTCGAGTCTAAAAACCCCATTTCTCTTCCGCATGGCCACCTCCTGTCTGGAGCTACATTTAGCTGCGAGCCTGCTCTCTCGCCCATGCAGTGACACTTTTATCTTTTTGTTTTGTCTTCGTTCATTCCGAGGAATGTCACTTACCTCCACAATTTCAGTGCCCCGAGGCAGAAGGCAGACTATTTGTTTGCACTGTCTGTTTCACAAAGCCCGACTCATTTATAAAAAAGAAAGAACGCGATATAAGCGCCATATTGATCACGTCTCAGCACGCCTGCCTTTGTTGAAGGTGACGGGCGCTTTTCTCTTTCCTTTCATGGTTAATTTGCTTCTTTTTTTTAAGAGTTCTTTGAGGACCCAATCTTTGAAAGGCTGTTTGTGAAGTTGCATTTATATAATTGCAATCCAATAAATGTGACTGAAATCCACACAAAATGATTGCTAAAAAGGAGTCTATTGATAAATCTATTAAACGGTGCGTTCACATGTACTCAGGAATCCAGGTTACTCTAAGAAACTCAGGTGAGGAAGGTAAACAGAGTTTGCATGCACTGTAGTGACTGTAACTCCATCTATACACAGAGCAGGTCACACATTTTTCCTGTAACCCAGACCATAATTTGGAAGCATTTCTTACTAATTGTAAACGTATTAGTGATACGAGTCGCTGCTTCAACCTTTTTGTGTGTGTGTGTGTGTGTGTGTGTGTGTGTGTGTGTGTGTGTGTGTGTGTGTGTGTGTGTGTGTGGACTGATCCTCACAGGGCAAATGTGCCTAAACTTAATAAATAGTCACATATTCAGCGGTCGTAACGGACTTATCGAGTGGAGACTGTGTGTCAGTTTCAGCTTTTGCTCTGGGTGGTAATATTTTAAACACGATATGTGTTATAATCGCTCCTTTGAGCCCTTTTATTTCCCTGTCTGCAGTCTTTCCCGTACGAACCCTCACATGTGATGAGCCAATTAGAAACCCGATTTCACGGACAGCTCGCCAATAAAACTGGCTTTGTCCTGGAGAGATCAAGACCGGGAAATCTGGTTTCTTTAATCTCCCAACCCCGATTACATTTAAGGAATCGTCTTACTGGAGAAAGCTCACCTTAACCCACTTACTTAAGTGCATGTCAACGCATTGATCGTGCAGTCGATTGGTTTTCACCACCACCAAGTGAGGTGTGATGGGAAACTGTGCAACTGCAATCCACAAAACAACCATTGCACGTTTCCCAAATGCAGTCAGTGTGAAACTAATTTCAACAGAATTATACGATGACTTTTATTTTTGGAGAACCGGAGGAAAAAGCACACGTAAGCTGGCTCGCAGGCAGACATCCCAGGAAGAATGGGAACACTCATTGGAGTAATGATTGGGCCTCACCTGCCACTGAGAGATCACGTGACTTCAAGAGGAAGGAGTGTAAATATAGTGCAATTGGCATATTAGGCTCTAAATATAAAGATAACAAAACCATGAAGCGTAAATTGTGTTATGGCTGACCCAAAGGCTTCGGAGCTTTGACCGTTGCCATGGTAATCGACGTCCAAATCAGTATTACGACGCATCGTTTTTTGCTTTTCTTTTGTTTGCAATCTTCATGCTTCGCTTCAGGGTCTCGCTCACACTGTTGGGGTTCATTTTGCAATAATAACCGGCCTAATGGAAACCATCCCTTATGATGAGTTATTCACAGATTGATTGTGCTGGTTGCGTGCGTGCATGTGTGCAGGGCCGGCGATTGCTATAGGCGAACTAGGCGACTGCCTAGGGCGGCAAATGGGTTGGGGGCGCCCTCACAGCGCACATTTCAGCACTGAGCAATACGCGACCGGGGGGCGATTCAGCTGTGAGTTTTCTCATCAAGTACAGAGAGACACGCATATTGAGAAACGGGCGCTGTAAACATCTTAACGCTGATTGGCCAAGACACGTCACATCAAAGATGTTCTATTACGGAGATGACAATAACTCGGCCAAAAATCTGATTTTTTTTGTCGAGAAAACGGGACGCTGATTGGCCAAGACTCGACACGTCACATCAAAGATCTTCTATTTTAAAGATGGCTCACTCCAAAAAAGAAAATCGTTTGTGCGGTCTGAAAAATGTGCGCGATCTGAAAAATCTATTGCGCGGCCACTTTGACTGGTCTAAACCATCTGGAGCACAGGGACGAAAAAAGGAAGAAAAGGAAAAGAAAGTCAAGTATAGAGGTAAGTCTTCTCATCTCAGCCATTAAGGTGTCAAACGAAATACATTTAGTATTGTGCATCACCTAATATTGGACGTTTCATTGCTGTCACTTAGGCTAGCTATAGCTAGCTAGCAACTGTTACTTTGCTAATTTGCTACGTAGGCTATTACTAGCAAACGTAACTTCACTGATAACCTACATGGATGTACATGTCAGAAGACCAGTATCTGGATAACGTATGCTGGTTATGAAAAGTACAGTTGCTGTCTACATTCATTATAAATGGTATAAGTTCTGTTTAGTGAATTCACAACTAGCCGGTGCATACACACACAGTAACCATTTGGGGGATAGTGGTGGTGTTCACCCTTCTGTACAGTTCCTCCCCAGGAATATACTAAAATGTATATGTGTTTTTTGTTTTGTTTTGTTTTTATTTTTTATTTTTGTTTTAAATTGGCCAGATGCACTCAGGCAATTTTTTCAGAGGCCGGCACCTGCTGGAGAAAGGACGCCTGATTCGCCTCCCTCTGAACTTTGTAAGTAGTGTGATGGGAAAATATAGTGTTGTCATGTTGAAGGACAAGAGGGCCCGAATCGAACCTTTAAATGACCCTCAGAGATGAAGACCAAATGGGATGAGTACTGGGATCAAAGGACTGTTGATCTTCCTTCACTTGTATATGGGGGGGGTCGTAAACAGATAAGAGGTTGACTTCCCAGAACAAAGGGAGATGTTTTCCTGCTCTGGCCACGGGAAGCGGGGGTGTTCATGGGTCTCGAGCAGACTAGGGACTCCGTGTCGTTCATGGGGGTTTGGGGGCGGAGACCTGATTGTGTTAAAAGGGGCCTGATGACTGTGCTTCTTTGAATCTTGTGTCACAGGCTGCTATGACCAGTGACAGACTTTTCCTTCCTGCAGGAATAAACGGACTTAAGACAACTTTGATTAAGAGAGACATCATTCCTTCTTAACAGATCTAATAGGAAAAACTTCCATTACAGTAGCCTACACAACTAGTACTATTGTTGCTGTTTTTGTTATTGTTATTATTATTATCAATTATTACTTTCATAATCACATCACATTAATACTACTAATTGTAATCAGTAGCATTATTTAGCCTTGTAGCAGTGGTGGCAGTAATTATAATTTATCTACTACAAGTTACATGGTCAGATAAAATGTATTTGTACAATGCAACTATGTGGTAGGATGATAGAAATGACCAAATGCAATTGTGTAACGAACAGCATGGATGAACTCTGTGTTTAAATACAGCTGCAGGAGAAGGGACATCCAGTAGTACTCAAGGGGCCAGGAACACACAGCCTGCATCAGGTGAGTCTATTTAATAGTATTTATTCAAGCCACATCCATACTTTAAAGTACAATAGAAACATGTTAGCATGTATTAAATACAATAGCTTGTTTTCTTAAAGAAGTTCAACCACATTCATGATCATTTCACTTATTATATTAAACACCGCTTGTCTGGCTATACAATTTGCTTGAATACAGGTGAAGGTGAAGGGACATCCAGGACCACATCAAGCACTCAGGGCACCAGTGAAACTACACTGCCGCCTGCAGACACCTCACCCTCCGCAATTCCTGATATCCAGGGAGAACCTATAGATCCTGCTGACTGGCCAGCCTTCTGTGTTTGTGTGTAAGGGGAAAAAAACTGTCAAACCTTGTTAACCATAGTCATTCCCTATGCAGCTTGTATCATGTTTTGAGGTTTGTTCAATAAACATATTTGAACAAAAGAGTGTTTTTGTCACAGTTTATGGAGTTAATTTAATCCTAACTTTGAGTGTGTAATAAATTATTTAAAATACTAAAAAATAAAATGTTCTGAAACTATTCTGGTGTTTGTTGTCCATGCACCATTTATTGTTGAACTGCAATGTAGAATAGTAGAATTATAAGTGCGTGAAAAACTGCTATGCAAAGTAAAGCAGTTAAGTTAATATATGGGAGGGGGGGCGCAAAACTCAATCTCGCCTAGGGCAACCAAAGTGCTAGAGCCGGCCCTGCATGTGTGTGCGTGTGCGCTGTCCCGGGTGCTGAAATGCAGTAGAGGAGATCGATAGACAGTCTGAACATAGCAAGGTCTTTTATTTCAGGCCTACATGTTGGCATATGCGTAGGTGTGATTATTTATTCATTCGTTTATGGCACTAATTTGTTTGTGTGGGAAATTGCGGTTATAAATGTTTTTTTTTTATAAATGTTTTTTTACCGAATAAAATTAATCCATGAAGTACGTTTATTGTGTCATCTCTCATGGGATAATAAGAGCAAAGTAAAGATAAATGGTTAATAACGGCAGCACGTTAGAGGAAAGTTTGACAGCTTGTGTTGCCGTCATCGGTCTCCCCTCCTGACGTCGTCTTTCCGGGGTCCTGATCGAACCCTACGGCTGCTGCGAGATGCTCCGTGCGTAAAGACAAAACATCAGCAGTGGTTTTTACTCTGACACAGCGTGTCATGAGAGAATTTTGTTTTTTTACATCCGACTGATATCAGTTTCTCTTAGTGACTAACTGACTCCTCTTTGTGTGCATGCTTAGGATATCGTCAACATCGGGCCCGCAGGAGCAAATTCGCCAATGTGAGCAATCCCCTGGATAGAAACTGTGCCTACATCAAATGTGGGACTTTGACTGGCTGTGCAGCGAGTACATAGAGAGCTAGGATCTCCATCTGTCAGACAGGTAAGCATGGTGTGTATTATACACTATATATATTGATAATAACATATATTCTTTGGAGCACAATTTATATTATTATATCATTGAACAGATGGCAGTGTTTTCTTCTCAAAGCATGGTATTTCTGTTCTTCCTGTCATCCTCATTTACATCCACATTTGTCTCCTGACCTTTAATCTCCTCCCCCTGTTATTATGTTGTGTCATTTATAGTCTTGAAGTGTTTATCGTAATCAGAGCTGAAATAAGAGAGGCATAGCAAGGCTGACAGCGGGAGAGAAAAAAGCGGTGAGAGAGGTTTTTGTCTGAAAGGCATCAACTATCCAGACAGCATGAGGGTTATCAGCCAAAGTAAACACATAAAATGATCCTTAATGTGAATGCATGCTCCCCAGCGATTGCAGGCACACCAACGCAAAGGCCATTAAAGGTTTATCAGAGGTTTGCAGTGGCTTGGCCGGAGCCGCTCACAAGCAGATGAATATATTTTTGTGGCATTAACGGCATCTGCTCAAATGGCTAACCGGGCGCCCGCATCTCTCCCAGGATGATGGGAGGCGAGTCGAAAGACAAATGTGCTCTTTGCTGCTGTAAAGCGATACCAAACTGAACGAAACCCAAAAGAGGCAGCCTTCCCAAGCTGGCGCTAGCATCGAGATGACACATCCCCATGGTGATCCCGCGTCACCGATAGAATCTAGATAAGCCCCCAGGTCAGAAACAATAAGGTGAGGACATGACCCCCATTAAATTCCTGCGACACATACATGTAAACAGCCACCATACCCGCTCGCCTGCGTTCAAGCAGCTGCTCCCCTCGCAACAGCTTAGCGCTCTCGCCGAAGAGGGCTCAGTTTGCAAATGACAGCACCAGCAGAGTTAAATCCCTCTAAATGTCCTGAAATGGCTCACACAGAAGGGTTTAATAGAAGTTATTTCGGAAAAGGTCGACGGCCACCAGACCCACCAGACAGCTGTAATGACCATCAACACGGCCACACTGGACCTGCAAGTAATCCCACGTGCTTGTTTTATCCATCTGTACTATGGGGATCAAATGGGTGGCTTTCAGACGGGAGGAATAATCCACACGCAATTTGACACCAGGCTGAAAAGCAGTGTGTTCACTGCCCTCTCTGGTTCAAAGTCTCAAGTCTGTGTCATCTCTGGTCCCAACCATTCCATTATCCAAACGGCTTATCCTATTTAGGGTCGCTGGAGCTGATCCCAGCTGACATTGGGCGAAGGCAGGGTTCACCCGGGACAGGTCACCGGTTTATCGCAGGGCACGTATAGAGACAGACAACCATTGAGGCTCACATTCGCACCTAAGGGCACTTTAGAGACCAATTAACCTGAGCTGCATGTCTTTGGACTATGGGAGGAAGGCGGAGAACCCAGAGGGAACCCACACTGCCCAGGGGAGAACATGCAAACTCAAAAGGACTCAAAAGGTGACAGTGCTATAGCCAATACAACATGTGCAGCCCTGATACCATCCAGGGACCACTAAATGCACCGCACAACAGGGGATACACAACGTCCCTTTGATTAACTAAAAGTTAGATGTACCGTTAACGACATTGATGGCAGAGAACGTAGCCGCAGAGAGTGACACCAACAGCAAGCGGTACGTCATGTAAACACACCGCCCATATTGCTGTTGTTTAGCAGCCTTGCATTTGCTCTTGATGGGTATCCCCTATCGTTCTGTTGTGTTACGTCATGGTATTGTGCGTACGTCTTGTGTGTGTACTTTCAAAATAAAATAATCAGTTCGGCTCAAAGTGCGCCGTTAAACATCGCTCGCAACCAGTTAGTACACGGTGGCATAGACATAATCCGCAAAAAAATATATTTGAATAAACATTGAATAGTTTTGTTTTTTTTCTTCATAAAAATCCAACGCCACTTTTGACAGCCTTAATTGGATGCCGTCACAAATGTTTAAAGAAAGGTGCAACAGAGCACAAGTCCACAGTCAAGTTAAATTAAAATAAATTAGTATCACACACCAAAATGGAGGAACCTGTGAAAGCAATACAAGGAGGGCTTTAATGTGATGTTATGGTAATGTGGCATGCAGAGGGAAAAAAGCTGCATCCAATAGTGCAGCTTTTTTCTCTCTCATTTCTTTCAATGAAACCACTGTATTGGTGTCTATAGCAACGCTGTCTAATGCATGGGGTTGCGCTGATGTGGGCACCCACATCCTCTGGGATCTCTGGAGGCAATTACTGCCAGTCTGAACATGGCCTAATAGATTCCTGACGTGTGATTAATTGAAACTATGATTTGAATAGGTCATGTGTACCAAAATAGCCGACTAATGTTGCGAGTGGTCTTAATGGCTTGTGGACACAGCATGGACACCGTACTCTTTGGAGTCTGTCATTTTGCATTATTCCCTTGAAAACAGCACACTTACCTAATCAAAAGAGAATCCAGTTGAAATCAGGTATGCAAAGTGACAGAGGTGGGTATAAAAGTCCTTACGGTATTGTTTTGATACTTATCATCAGTTTATGTGACGCAGTAATTTACAATTATGAGTTATTAGGTTCAAGGGGCACGGCAGCTGGCACTCCACACTCCGTTTCACATTCATTAGCAGCTCATTAGGAGAGCGGTGATGGTTCAACTGAGCTTGCAAAAATATTTTAAAATACCCTCTCCTTATCATACCGATGATGCATTGAAGTTGAAAACTTAGTTTTTTCCAAAAAGTACATTTTCTTTTCCATTTTCAATGTTATTGCACTCAAAAGTCAGTTTGAACTGTCACGGTCTTGGTTTTGATTTAGTTGTATTTCCTGTTTAATTTTGAAGTGCCCTGCCTCGTGTGTCCCGTGTTCACTTCACTTCCTGCCTTTGTGTGTTTTCCCACCTTTGTGATTGTCTGCCTTAATTGAAACCACCTGTGTTTAATCACCCACACCTGCCCAGAGTATTTAAACTCAGTGCTCTCCTGTCTCTGTGTTTGGGTCCATCCCCTGTTACTCCCATGTGACAGAAACAGCAGATTTATTGAATTGTAACTAATTTAATAAAATTAGGTTAGTCCTCCTAAAAGCACCTTCTTGTGTCCAATGCGGGTTAAGAAATGTCCGTCCAGATGCAAACTCAAAAACACAATTTAAGTGAAAATCGATGGCAAAAGTTGCTAAAAACGATGCTGAAACGCTCGTGTGGACGGAGATCGTTTTTGTTTTAAAACTCTGTTTTGAAACGTATTAGTATGGGTGTAGCCTAAAACTCTTTTATAGGGTTCTCTTTTTAAAACGAGCGTCTCAGAACTATCACAAACTGGAGCCACCGTTAGCTTAATTAACCAGCTAAATCCGGCAAATCAAATCTGCAAGAAATGAAGCCTGCTATTGTGTTGCTCTTTCTAAAAATCAATACAACTGCTACTTTGAATTGTAAGTGGTAAATCTGACCTTTTTTGTATAAGCGGACATAGCAACAGTAACCAAGAGGCGCTTCGCAAACGATCGGACACCACAGAAAGTTGAATGCCGTGGAAAACTAACCCGCGGCCGTAGACCGGATCTCTTTCTGGAGTCTAACAAGGGTGAAGGCCCAAAGCTGAACCGCAGACAAATGAAGTACTGTGTGCATTTTTATAACCTTGGACTGATAAACCTCTCCCTGAGGTGCACCGTGATATTCCATGTTTTACTGAAAGTGCATCCGAGTGAGTCAGCGCTGCTCGGCTGCCCGGCGCTCACTACCACTGGTCATTACCATAATGATGACTCAGTCCTGTTCTCTACCACCCTGTCCTGTCTGATCCTGTCTCTGTCCTCTCTCCTCTCATCGCCTACTCCTTGCCTCTCCTTCCACCGTCCTGTCCTTTATCACCTTGTCCTGTCGTCTCCTATTCTTAGACCGCTCCGTCACCCCTTGACCAATCCTCTCCTCTTCCCAGAGCGCTCCCTGTTCTTGCGGTTATTCACTTCCTCGGCTTCGCTGACACAACCTCCCGTAGCTGTCTGTTACAGTTCTCCCATTACAGTCGGGTAAAAAGGATTTAAATCTTAATGTTGCGTTAAGGGACCACAATGTCATCTGTCCTCATTAACCGGCACACTGATTAGTTAAACCGAGTCATTGGATGCTGGCCAAGTGTGGAACCAAGCTGTTCCACCTTTCTGTGTTTCCCCACCCCTCCCAGCACTCAGAGCTAGTGTGCCAAGGCTGAAAATAGAATCTGCTGCATCATATTCCCAGTCGTCCCGGTAAAACACCTATGGCTTAACATACTGCTGTGAATGCTCGTCTCGGTGAAACCGTCCTGGATTTGGCTGAGGTTTTTCCAGAGGGACTGCACGGGAGATATATAGATGGATGGAATCGGCCGTCTTAATCTCTGAAAATGCACATTCTGGAGTTTCTCACCAGATGCAGTGGGATGCTCAAGGTAAAAGAAACAACATCTCCGCACCGACCGAAACGGACGGTGTCATCGTGCGACTGTGCTCCATCTCTGATATTGGATTTGATAGTAGTCTTCATTTCTTTGAGCTTCATCAAAGCCTTGGGAGATGTGCAATATACACGTTCAAACATATTCCCAGAACTTTGATGTGATGGGGTCAAATAAATGCACTATAGTAATGCACACATTGCAAATTCTAGCTATATGCTACAGGTTTCCATAATAATAATAACATAATTTAAATAGAAACTATTTGAATGAAAAAGCAGAAGAGACAGATAAAATGCTCATCCAGCCAGTGTCAAAATACTGCCAGGACAGGACGGTATAACTGTGACTGAATAAATAAATCAAATGGGAAATATAGTTTTGGGACGTTCCCCGGCAGGGCTTAAAGACTGTTAGATGGCAGCATCTGATACTCTGTACCTGCCAAAGTGAAAGGATAATGGGTTCAAACCAAGGGCACAAAGGCCGGCTCAGCCTTCTGTGGACCATTTGGTCACATCCAGGACCGCAGCAGGCAAATATGAAATGATTCAAATATACTCATTGACATCCTAATGGCTTCATAATGAATATTTTTTTTTTTTATTAAACTTTCAAGGTAAAGCTTTGGAATGGCAAGATGTACAAAGCCTTGATAAAACTATTAGTTAATGGTGAAGGAGTAACGCTTCAACGACTGAGTAATGAGTTGTAAAATAAAATAAAGCCAAGAAACCAACCAACTTCATTCAACTTCTTCTCGGGAATCAGATGTTTTGGAATAACCATCATTCAAGACTTTTTAATCTTTAAGCTAGGGGTGCGGCTATAAGAAAACTTAAATGCTTCAACACTATATATATATATATATATATATATATATATATATATATATATATATATATATATATATATATTTTTTTTTTTTTTTTTTTTTTTTTTTTTTTTAAAAGACCCAAATATGTAATGTCAGCTTCAATGTCCACAAGATTTGTCCAATTTAGAAAATTCCTCCTCAACTAGGCCGCGTAATCCAACACAAATGTCCCAAAAACTAACATAGAAAGAGAAGCAATGCATTGCAAAAAAACATTACATTTACCGGACGTAGTTTTGGGAAACGAAAACCCGGCCTTGACTTGATTTCCAGTCCTCTGCTAAATAGTTATGGTCCTCGCATTGCACTGATTTCCTCGTTCACTCCAGATCGACGAGGTAAAGTCAAAGCATGGCTGACATGGAGATGGGTCATCAGAGGTTTAACAATCTAATGTTTATTTACATGCATCGGTCCCCTTAATGTGTGCCGGTGACACAATATACAGAGAGTATAGATCTCTCATTATCTGACAGTCACATTAATTCCTTCAAACTCATTAACTAAACCATTATTAATCAGACTGTCCAATGATCACTGGATTGATATCTAATTACTTTCCTGCATCTAATCAACATATTGATTAACTCTACTGAGCCATCAGTCAGGACATGGGTCACTGGTTTTATTAAAGTTAAATGTGGACTCTTTTCTGTAAGACTTTCCATTTGTAGTCTGATAACACCGCTGTGTCTTTGTCCATTGCATTGTAAAACATGAGCGGATTCTAGGACAGATTATTTAAAATACCTTATGTTCAGCTTTAATACCCATCATTAAGAGAACTGGCATTTGAAAAAGGTAAAAGTTCAACAGTGGCTGTAACTCAGTAAATAATCTTTAACAGATTTTTATCCGACCAAGGCGTTGATAGTTATTTTCGGTAAACATCAAAGTCTGACCGTATCTAATCATCCTTTCCTTCATGGTTTTGAACACAAACACCGTTGAGGTCATTTATAACCTATTTCTCTAAGCTGTCTCTTAAAGTTCCATCAAGTGATACTTTTGACACTAACATTAAATCCAACAACTCCCTGAAAATGAAAGGGTCGTTCCAGTGATGCCGATCCTACTGAGAATCAACACAAATCTGCAGCTGGAAGCAGCTTTCAGATCACGGCTTTCTGCAAACGCATTAGTTAGTCCACGATACCCAACCTGCCCTGCATGAAACCAATAAGAATTTAAAAAAGTACCATGCCGTGTTTTTTGACAACTTATAGTGCTATGGAGCAATGCTTTTATGAGTGGGTCCTTGTTTTCGTTTACATGGGGTGCTCATAATGTCTCCTGCATGTATAGGAGGGTGTTTGTTAAAAAAATTGACTGGTTGAAAAATTTATTTTGACTCGTTGCTTTGATTTTGTTTGGTCTCGATCCCTTCTCGTCGTCATTATGGCTGAATGCGGCATCAAGTGCACAATCCAGTGGTGATTAACTGCTACGCTGTGAGAACTAAATTCCTTAAAGAGACTATTACACTATTACATCATTGTTGCAAGGCGGTCTAATTTTGCCGACATTGAAGTAACCCGCTGGTTTAATTTACATGTGTGGCAGCAATTAGGAAATGTATACTGAACTTTGATCTCACGGTCCAAAAGGATTACCGCTTTATCAAAGAGACTATTTTCTAGGTCATTCCACAGAGTCGGCTGGCAGCCTTGAATTCCTACCCAATAGCTGCCTCGGTCAGAAAAGAAACGTACTTGATGTTTGCCATGCAGCCCAGCTCAGAACCCCCCCCCCCTCGCTGTGAGTCTTCATCTGATCAAGGTCTGACGTGTGTGAGTCACTGATCATCAAAGCTTAGTGAATGTTAACCTTCAATTTTTATATTCCGGCTGGCTACCTTGGTGCTGCTTGCACATTGAAATCATGAAGACAAAAACATTAAGTAATTTTGTCGTAATGAATAAGCACCAGTGGTTGAAGCCTTGTCAAGCAGCAAAACATTTTTGTAAGGTGAAAATCACAAGTTTCATCAAGATACAATTCAATGGACAACAATACAATATTTGCAGTTAATAAAAAGTCTGTCATGATACAATTTCTATTTGATTCAGTTCAGGGGTCTACAATCGATTAGAGAAAAATGTGATTTGACAATAGTATTCAATTTCATACATTTAAATAAATAGAATTAAAAAAAACTCCTATTGTTCACTATAAAGTGACACATTGTGTCACTCATGTTCAAGCACCGTTTGAATGTTTAGGAAGGACTAAAATGGTGACGAAGACGTGCCATGAAAATAAAAAAATTAAAAAGGCACATCTTAAAAGATGACGACATGTATTAACGTTTTCACTTTGTATCGGTTATAGGGCTGCAACAACGAATCGATAAAAATCAATTATCAAAAGTGTTGGCAACGAATTTCATCATCGATTAGTTCTGTCGCGCGATTATTACGCCGGGCAATAAGTCGCGGAGAAGAAGAAAAAGAGCGGAGCAGAGCAACTGGCCGGCCAGCGTTTCTGAGATTGGAGTGAGACGCGGAGAAACGCTTAGCAATAGAAGATCTTTGATGTGACGTGTCGAGTCTTGGCCAATCAGCGTTAAGATGTCTACAGCGTCTTAATTTCCCTCAAACTTGTTTTTAATGGAAGCTAGTCGGCTCGCTATCACGTTAGCTAACGTGTTTGGGTTGTGTATTGTCGTTAAAGTTGCTTTATGTTCCGTTACAGTTCAGTCTTGCTTGTAAAAAAACGTAACTTGATGAAACATGCCGTAACCCCCCGGTCTGGTTCAGTTCACTCGGTCACTCGTTAACGTTAAACCGGCACACCGGAGGATCTGGCTGCAGGTTTTTTTTTTTTACTCAAAGTAGAATGAATCAAATCACATAGTTGGGCTTAGCCAACAACGTGACGTCGTGGTCATAAGAGACCCAGATATTGATTAGATGATGTGAATGAAAGAGTTAAAGGAAGGTGCAGGTGAAAACAGACGTGAGAGGAGCAGTACAGCTTCCCACTGTCCCAGTGTTTCATACATATTGATAAAGCAGGGTATGCTAAATGCAGCCTCTACTTGATTGAGATCAATTACAGTAAAAAAAAAGGGCTCACATTTGGCAGATGTAAAGCATACATGTGTATGTTTTTTTGTGTTAGTCCATTTTTATTAATCTTTTTTAATTAACAGCTCAGGGAAGTTCAAGGAGCAACCTGTTTGTGCTTTCTGAAGAGGTTTTGCACTGTCACTTCTGTTTTTGAGTAAAGTGTTGGAAATTAATGCCTTTTTGTTTTTTTATCCGATTCATCGATTAATCGAAAAAATAATCAACCGATTAATCGATTATTAAAATAATTGTTAGTTGCAGCCCTAATCGGTTATATTGGATCTTTGAATCAAAACATCTATCCAGCTATGCCCGTCTGTGTGTGACCTCTGTTTCATTCTTCTTCATCAGATCAACACATTTCTTTATCTAAGATGTGATGAACGTTGTCGTTCGTCAATCCCGGTTCAAGAGTTGATCCATCAACATTACTACTCAAGTTTGGTTTTACAGTCAGGTTTAAAAACCATTTAAATGCTCCAAGATGAAGATGTTCCACTCAGTCACGTTAAGGAGCTTACGATCAATAAACAAACCTCTCCACATCGCTCACTCATTACTGTTATTCAGAGACGTACAACAGCCGGGGGTCCTTGTACTCCACCGTGGAAGACCACCAAAGGTTCTCCCGATGAGCCACTGTGGCGATTGTCCACATTCATTTGATCTGGTGGACAATTACTGTCCCGGCTGAGCGCTCACGTGTGTGTGTGAAGCCGTGTGTCGGCGCATACATTTGCTGCGATACAGATGCTGGCAGGCGATGTTCATCATCCCCCGTGCCACCAGAGCATCTGCCTGCACACTCCTCCAGGCACTGTGGTTCAATCAACAACAGCTGGTTATTAAAGCAAAAGGAGGAGAGCTCGCTCGCCTCTTTAGGCTTCAACAGGCTCCAGCTGAAGCCTCAGTGGTCCAAAGCCTGTGGCTTCACAGCTAAAGAGCATATTTCAATTCTTTCTTCTTTTTTTTTTCTTCCATTCAAGACTTGCCCTGTAACAAAACATTGACATTTTGTGCGGTTGACATTCTTCATTTTTCTCAGGGCGAATGCAATATTCTGGGGATATGAGTCGAATAAATCTCAGTGTTATGGGATTTTCAGCGTCAGGATAATTTATATAGTGCCCGATCAACTGTGAACCACAGGCCGGTATACTTTAATCATTTTCACATATGTTTCTGTGTAATTTCATTACTCAACGGAACGCAAAGTATAGTTATATCAAATCTCAAAGAAGATCATTCGCCAATTGCACATGAAACCGCCAAAGTGTAACTACACAACAATAAGGAACCGCTTTGATTTATTAATAAAAGAGGTTCCGCCCTTCAACAAATCAATAAGGATCGCCAGCTTCCAGAAATTAAGGGTCAATGATTACAAATGTACCTCCACAATCATTAAGGCTATTATCTTATCAGCAGATAGAAATGTCTCCTAGTGGCCTGTTTTAATTCTTTTTTTTGTTAAATCCATAGTGATCCATTTCCATACAAACATGCTCAGAGCAAGAAATGCTTTTCTAACCACACGTCACCTGATTGACAAGCAAATCAATCCTATGACTTTTATTTTTCAAAGTGATTGAAGGAGCCGTGCCGTTGCCTCTGCATGGTGTAATTTAAATGTTCAACATCGTACACAGCCACTCACGTCAAACTGTCAATTTGTAAAATATAACCTTAACATACAAAATTGGACTGGCTGGGCGATATTACAAAACGTGTGTCATCGCTGGCTATTAGTTCAAAGCTCATCTGTGCGATGGTTTAAAAACATCCGTCGGTAAACAATGGGATGGATTAACAGGAGACAAATCAATGTTTCTGCCACAGGCTGCATGAAAAGCTACAAGTTTAGGTTGGTGAACTTATAAAATTAAAATAAAAAGTCTGTGCCAGAACTCAATCGCTGCAGTTTACAACACATGCTAATGAAAGTGCTCCAGATTACCCTCGTTCTCTTCCCATTGATACAAACAATACAAGCAGAGACCTGTTGTTAACATGGGCGGTGACATAATGTATGTATTTTTGTATTTTGTTGCAAACACAGTAGCAGAGCTATTGATCATACACATTTGGCCAAACTGAATTGATAGAATGGCCTTAACGTTACAAGTGGAAAGCGGGTATGTGCAGATAGATTCAACGACTTTTGAACAATTACTTTCACGAAGGATTCAGTTTTTTAGCCAATGCATGACAGACTTAGAGATCTTTGAGTGCAAGATTCTTTGTTTTTTCCACCTTTGTGTGAAATCGGGCCGTCCACAAAGCCACGAGACAAACTGCGGCTCACAAACTAATCTCGCCTGACACGGGCCCGTCTGTGGTGTTTTAAGCTCTTGGAGAGGAGACATTTCTTCAGATGGCACAGCAGGAAACGCAAATGCACACAGAAGATTTCTCCCTGTCAGACTAGGGAGAAATTGGGAGTTAATTTTATTATCATACTTCTTATTCATGTGTCATAGCATATAAATGTCGGACTTTGTAGACTTTCTGTGAAAAGAGCCGTGGTCGAGGAGACGTTTCATAATTCTAACCCGACAAGTGAAAGGCAATAATACGTTTCGAGGGCTATATTTTGAAGCAACAAAAGGAGGCTGAGCAGATTTATGGTCTCACCCATTTGGTTTTTGAGCAATTAGGCCAAAAATGTGAGAGGGGAAATAAATTAAATTAATAGATTAATTGCAGGAAATATCTGGCTCCTGATGTCATGCAGAGCTATTTGTCCTAAAGATTAATTTACATATGTATTGTATTTACATATATTTTATCATTTCTTTTTCATGTGTGCCAAGTTGATCTTTCTTTGTTTCCATATTCCACGTATTTATAACTGCCCAACTTTAATGAGTTAAAATATTTACTATTGTCTTTAGGATTCACACGTTGCTGTCAATACACAGTTGACATTAAATCATGTCTGACATGCATATAAACATAATTAATCTTCCTTTTTTTTTAAATCACCATTTATAAAATAGTTGAACACGCTTTTACAGTCGTTCGTCTAAATATTTGCGAACGTGTCAGAAATGTCTTTAAAGTGTCCATTTAAAAGTAAATAAACCTCAAATATTTGGAGGTGGCAATAGGCAGGAATGATTAGTGGATATTCAGATGAGGTTCAGTCCATGTGGTAACATTTGTATACAGATCATAAATACACATGAAGCAAGTGGGAGTATTTTGGAGGACTTATTCTCTCTCTCTCTGGCTCTCTCTGTGTGTGTGTGTGTGTGTGTGTGTGTGTGTGTGTGTGTGTGTGTGTGTGTGTGTGTGTGTGTGTGTGTGTGTGTGTGTGTTGTTGTTGTCATCCACACCGTTCAAGGTGAGTCCAGATGGCTGGAAAAGAACCAAATGATCTTTCTGTCTCCTCCCTGTGTTTTGCTGTGATATCCAATAAGCGTCTGTTATTGCTCCACTTGGTCATCAGAGAGATTTCACAGCCCGACAGGTCTCTCAATTAAAGCGTCCACGCATCACAATAGCTGTTGCTGTTATTGTGTTGCCACCACTGCATTGTGTAATAACGGGGCGAGGATTATTGTTGTTGCTTCTGTGGAGGTTGTGCATATCTGTGAGGTCAGGAACCAACTGAAACGAGCAGCCGGTGTGAAAGTGAATGAAAACCGGAGGACACGAGGGTTGTTTGATTGACTGCGCCTCCTAATTAACCGTGGGTTTGACGGACAGCTCGGCGCCTGATCAGGAAGCATTATGCAGGTAAACATCAGGTCAACGAAAACTGCAGTGCATGGCGACTATCCAAGCGAGCCAGTCCCTTCGTGAGATTGCTCGTCAATGTCAAGCATGTAGCAAAGGTGATTGTGTCAATCAAACCCAAAACATGTGAAACTGCCAGACTGTGTGTACAAAGGTTGTTTTCATTACATGTGTAAATATGATTTGAGAGATGTTTGTAAGTTTACTGTACAAAAAGCAAAAACAAAAGGGATTAAAAAAAAGATGTATTTCTATTGTAGGAGTTCAATTATGGAACGACGCTAACATGCACTCATTTTTGGTTTTCAAAAGGATTGTTTATAAAAACTATTTTGAAGGTTACAAGTGTGAATGAAATGTATATATATATTTTTTTTTATTTATATCAAATTAATTATCTGATTTAATTGATAAAAATGTATGATAGGCATATATACACATTATGCTTCTAGCTATACTTTTCAGTCTTTCTTTTTTGTATATTAGATCGTGGCTCTACTTACAATAAGTATACAATAAATCATTGACTGAATAAAACACATACTACTTACACATTTGAAGAAGAAAAAACACTGCCTGTGAAAAAAAGCATTCTACCTTTCAGGATATGAGTGAAAGGCCAGCTAAGTGGAGATGTTTCTTTCGCCCTGAATGTCAGGAGACTGTCGGGTCGACAGATCCTTTGTCATCTGCTCAGACAGTCACGGTCGTCTTTGCATTTCCCTTTTCACTGCCCTCTCCTAAATGTCCGGATCTGTAAATGGATTTGGAACCTTTTGGTTAGTAGCTGGTTCTCATTATCGGCCTCGGCGGTTCACACTGCAGAGAGACGCTGGCACATTATCTAAGCAAGTGCCCGCTCTCCACGTCCCCCCCGCCTCCGCTAAGCAGCTTATCAGACACTGATAGCGGGAGCTTGAATGGGCTGCACTAATGGCGGCTTCTGGAATAATGGACTTTTCCAAACGGTAACATTAAGAAATACGTTGCACTAAATGAAGCATGTGCTGTTTACGCATCTGCCTTAGGGATTCAGATTTCCAATTTCATTAATTTTGATTGATTTCATTTATATGCTGGGCCTTACGATTTAATACCTGATAATAAAACAAAAAAAGAGTCTGTGTTGTCAGTATTGGACCAGTATAATAAACCTTGCCCTTTTATGTGATGCACAGTGAATTTTATTTGATCAGTGGGAGGCAAAAGCACAGAATGGAAAATATCAATATGTGGGCTTTCTTGTGTCGGTGTGCTTCTTCCTGATACTGAACCAGCAGCCAGGAATATTACTTGAACGTCGCAGCCCAAAATAGACCTCTCTCCCTGTGCCGATTATAAGAATAATCAAATTAGACACACTGTAGTATGACAGCATTGTTCTGTGACAACGTGGTGATTTGATGGTCCCTGTTGTGTCAAATTAAAGACTAGTTAAGGAAGGCGTGTTCTGATCATTTCTAAATATCAATAATATGTAAATGTGAGTATAATATCTGACACTTTTGTTACCGGAGATCAAATGCTTTTCTAGATTGGCCAACATTTTTCTCGGTGGCTACATATGTCTGGTAGTAAAATGCCAGTGGTATGTCTCGAATAGCAAACGATAAAATGCGAATGCTTCCATCTCAACATAGTACACCATATGGCAAGCATGACAGCCGAGCAGCCAACTACAAGCCAGCAGTCAGTAAGTGTTACGTTTAAACCACAGAGACAGTCAGTCTTGTCTAATCAATGATTTAATAAGTCTCCTGAAATAGAAACGCTACAGAGACAGCATCATCTGTACAGTAAATGCCAACGACGTGCAGTTACACTCAAAATGATATTATCTACAAAAAGACCAAAACCTTCTGAATTGATTCTATTTTCTGTCTATCCAAAGTCAGATATTACTCCTCCGTGACCGCCATTGTTGTCCAAAAACTTAAAACACAACTGTAACACACTAATGCACTGGGTAACATAAATACATGATGACGAGCAAGGGCACTGTAGTTTATTTTGAATAAATCCCCTGCTGCCACAAACATACAAGCACATGTATTAATCCACTGTTGAAAATAGTCTCTAAAATACACCGTTTGCTCCTGTTTGAGTTAAAACTATAGTGCCCAGCTGTTTTAGGAAATTGCTATGCTTTTTACTATGTAATAACTATATATTTATTGATTCTGGTCCATTCATGACATTTTTTGACAGTAACAAAACATTGCATATTTCCAGCCTTATCCATTAAAGGGCCATTGGTGAAGGATCTGGGGGCCTCTAGTGGTGAGGTTGAAGATTGCAACCAACTGAAAAGGCGAATGGCCATATATGGGGACCGGTGTTTGGATTTTCTTTTCTGGGCTACTTTAGAAACATGGCAGTGCAACACAGTGTATACTCTCTTAAGTGAACCCACCTCCATATGGAAATGACAGTAAAGAAGCATTCGTAGTAATATTACTGGTATTCCATATTCCATTCCTACCAAAAGAAATGAATGTGGATGAATGTTAACAATCAGGAAGTTCTGCCGTACAGAGAAGACGGCATACAGAAGCTCTACACATAATTACAAGGTTGATGTGATAATGTGACACCCTTTGACATATTGTTGCCCACCTGCTCTAACTGTAACATTTATAGTCCTGAGTCAAAATTAATAACTTTTGACTTTGCAGCTGGCGAGCAAAACGTGCACTTATCTAGAGTACACCTGTTTCTAATTGGAGCTTTGGAAGCCTTTGACCCTAACGTCCTGTTAAGTACAGAGAGTTAGAGAAAGCCATTTACAGAGAAAAGCTGTTAAAATTCACAGGCAAAGTTTTTTTTTTTTTATGTATGATTTGTTAAAATGGTTCATTTAAAATGTGGCGTCTGGTGCAAAAGGTCACCACGATGCATGAATACAGTCAATGTAAGGGGTGCATGGAAAGCTGTACCTAATGCAGAGCTGGCCTTTTTTTTTTTTTCTGAAAGTAAAATAAATACTATAAATTCCTCAGGCTCCTGAGTTGGATAGGACTCATTAGATGAGGATCAACCAGCTTATTGCCCTTCATTTGATTTACAATGGCCTAGCTCTGTTTGTGGAATGTGTCTCCATGATAGTGCTGTCAGATATCACCAAGCTAAAATCTTGGTGCTGTGTCGGGCATATCTACCGGGATTCACTGTCATTATGGCTAAATCGTGTTTCTTTATATACCCAGCTGCTGATTTTATCCCCCTGTATCTCTTCTCTCTAGGTGCGTAACATCATTTGGCATGGATGAGGAACTAATGGTAGATATGAGAAAGGTTAAACACATGAATAGTTTATTCTTTTCTGTGGCGGCTTCAATTCCGCTGTGATCTCTTTGACGGTTTGCCTTTTATCGATTGCTTTTACATTTATAAGCATGGTGTAATCTCTAAATATCCCAAGCGTTGCATTTCTCTTCAGTTGGTATCACAAAGTAACCACATAAAGGTTACTATAGTGTGAATGGGGCTCAGGTGAAACAAATGCAATGACAACATTCCTTCTTCATCATTTGATAACCGTTACAAATCATTGTTGAAAGATAAATGTTAGATGAATGTCAGATAGTCCTGATGGACAGGTGGCACCTTGCATGGTAGCACGTCTTCAGGTGTCATGACGACATGTAGCGTTAAAACAGTTTGAGTGGTCGGAAGACGAGAAAAGCGCAATACAAGTACAAGACCATTTACCACCTTCACCAACAAAGAGCAGACAACAGATGGGCCGATCTCTAACCGCTGTCAGCAGTAGATATGAGGGTTTTTGACAGATTTGAGTTTGCCGTGTTTGTATGCATCATATTTACTCTTTGTGTGTCTGGACGTCTGACTGGTTAACACAAGAGTGCTGATATTGGACAATTCTGCAGTACTTCTGCATGACATAAGATAACCAAACCTTTGAAGTTGACACACCACAAGCTATTTTAGGTCTATGCAATTACAACTTGTTAGTATGAAGGAAAAACATTTAAATGCATACCTCACATGTTAAAATATAGGCTACTAAAGCGTTGGCTGCCCTTCCTAAGTTAAAGTGAGCAACTCTGCTGTTCCGACCTGCACGAATATGAACTTAAAATAGAATAACACACTCCTCTGCTATTTGTTTTTTTAATATTCATACTGTTGAACATGAAGCCTCGGCTCACACATTAGCATGGGATTGAAAACTAGTGTCAAGATTGTTGTGATGTTTAAATATTCAAAAAAGCTGACTCTGACTGGGTCTTGGCACGAGATGGGGCACAAGTCTGAGCCTGAAATGTCAGAAAGTTAAAAAAGTTACATCCCAATTCACCTCCTTGACCTCCACAACTTTGCTTTCTACTGCAGAATATCATCATCACCTGCACTACATTTTATACTATACTGCCTTATTGTCCTGTATGAACATGAATCTGGAGGAATACAAGAGTGATTGCATTCTTTTTCACATATTTTTTCATATAACTGGCTACTCGTATTATATTTTATCTTATTTTTTATTTATTTTTATCTTGAGAAAAGTCTGTAATCCAGATGTAACTGAATTGTATCAACTTGGAATAAATAAGGGAGGCTGTGTGTTTACTGCACCAAGCTGTATAAACAGAGAAGAGTGACACTTTCATTAGAGTAACAGGCGGTTGTCCTAAATGCAGTCACATCCGTACTTTGGATTCTGAGAGTGTGCGTGTGTGTTTGTGTGTTTGTGTGTTGAGCTTCTTAGTTTCATGTGTTGTGCTGAGTATATTTCCAAGTACCCTGAACTTAAAAAGGCCAAATAGTGACTTCTAATAATATTGCATGGTAATAATTTGAGCATTTCCTTCTGTGCAAGTTTTGGGGGGCAAAAATAAAAACAATTATTGCAGGTGCATGGACTCTGAGGTAGCAGACAGGCGGAGCGCAGGTGTGGAAGAGTGCCGTAATGCCGTAAAATACAGTTTGAAAATGTTACCACGCTGCCCTTTAGCTCACAAAATTCACATGAGGCATTTAAATGTTAAACACCAGTAATCCAGATCTCTCAGTAGGTGCTCGGCGGGGTTTCAGGAAAAACCAAACTTAATTAAACCAGAACCGGAGACCATTCCTGTGTCACCCTGCCTCACACAGAGGAAGAGATGTTTGAAGGCAAATGTCACATGTGGTTGAAACACAGCGAGCGGTGCATCACAAGATGTACCTGCTGTTTCAAAGCCAAAATGAGCAATAGATTCAGGTATCACACCTCTCTGCCATTTCTTTCTGATATGTACCACCGTCTAAAAGGACATCAGGATGAAGGTTCTGCTCACATGTTAACATGAGAAGATGTTTTCCTGTGTGGTATTGAGGCTGCTCTTCAGTACAGCTAAGTACACAGCAATCAACTAATTATCACAAGCGCCATGTTCCATCAGCCAAACAGATAATGAGCCAACATGTAAACAGCCATGATGGCCATCCATCCATAAATGTTGAGTTCTATTAATAAATGGGAGTGTCCTCTTCTCTCTGACAATGTCATGTAAATTGGAGCATGCTGGGAGCTGATTACAATCTGAGTGTGTGAGCGGTAAGATGCCTGTTTCACAGGAGATGCAGTTGAAAGTCAGTCTTTTGTTTGGAGCTATCGGCATCCCCTGCTTCTTCTCTCGCTCTGCATCGTCCTCCCATCTCATCACCAAAAAAATGGGTCCATGCGGTAGGAAATGTGTGCGTTATACGGTGCGAATCCTCCACTTTGTACATTAAAGGAGACAGACGTTCACTACGCCGCCTTTAAAATGTGCATCCCTCCGCACTGCGTAGTGTTACATTTGAACGACTCCGGAAAGCGTTTATTCCTAGATGTCTCTTTTTTTTTTGTTTGCACTGACGTGAGAGGCTGACAGAGTTTGACCAGATTTTAGGAAGTGCATTTCGCTCATAAAAGAGCTACACGTTCACAGACTATTAATCTTGAGAGGTGTCTGGGCGAGACAGTCGGAGTGTGTTTTCTTTTTCTGCTACACTGTTAACACCTCAGTCACGTTCCATTAAATATGAAGGAAATTGCTGCACCAGCCTCTTGAGCATTCAACCAAGAGGAAACTGCAAAGTGGGCAGGAGTATATGTGACCCTGACTCTTAATAGAGGGGGTTTAGGTCCCAGGTAAAATTGGAAATACTCGGCTAAGTTCACCCAGTGCACGACCTCTGCCATTCTGCGACTTTATTGCCTTTTAACTCATCAAGGGTTTGATTTGGAGGCCGTTATTCCTGCTGATCCGAGTACTCCGTTGGCGCACAGCATCATGTTGGGAATTGTGGCTTGATTATATTTTCACTGTAAACTGCAAACTCTGCTCACTTGACAGGTTAATAAGCCCGGATAGACGCGCGATTATTGCCGGGAAACCGCATCCGCTTCCGGACTTCACCTGTGCTGCACGGAGAGACTGAGAATTTGTCAAAATAGATTTCATAATTGGCGTTCTGCTGCGAGCCGGGCCGTGATTTTGCGATGCAATCAGGTGTGAATATTAACGATGACGGAATCAGCTTTAGCACACCTGAATGCATCGTAAAATCACGGCCGGCTCGCAGCAGAATAAGAGAAAAGTAACTGTCAAGACTGCAGCTTTAATTTTCTTAATAAATATGAAGTTAATTGCGAGGCAATCTCATGAACCGGGATGTGGAATGACTCCTTTATTTGATGAACTACCAGCGAGTGTGTTTACATGCAACGTTGATTAAGAACACAGGTTTTTAATCCTGGTAATCAATAAACAGTGTACAGAGTATTGTTGTGGAACAAAACATTATATTAGATGAAGATACAAGCCGCATGCGTGTCTGTGTCACAAGTGTAGACGTCCCCATTATGTGACATATATTATTACAAAGAAATATTTAGATTTCTGTCTCCATTCATTTTAATAATACACCTAATCATAAGCAGAAAGGAAAGAAACTATAAAAGGTGTTTATTGTACAATGCATCAATAGCTCAGCTCCCGCTGCCATATCTAACGCTCACGTTAAAGTGATTTCACGTGAGCGTTAAAGTGATTTTCACGTTAAAGTGATTTCACGCTGTTAGGAACTGGGAGCTTATCCAAGCAATGAAAGTGGGATATACCATTAGATGCACTCATATTGTTTGAGTATGAAACAATATCCACGTGAAATTTGTCCATAAAATGAAGAAGAAAAAAAGAAAAAAAAACGGAATCTCTGTGTTGGTCTGATGTGGCTTATCTTTGAAAGCCAGTTATTATAATCCAGATGGAGGAAGTTGTTCTCTCTGAAAGGCTTAAGATAAACTAAAAGGAAAAACACATCTCACGGCCGCACGTATTTCACTGACGTGAGAGTGCCACCTGCTGATCTGAAGCGTATCCAGCATCCGCCTGACCTCTTTACTACGATGGCCCTCGTGTGTCAAAGTGGAAACGCAGCCCGTCTGTCGTTTTTTTTTTTGGTAAAGAGCCGCTTCAGCTGCTTTTACATTAATGCATTAGGCGACTGTTCGCCGTTCATTCTAAAGCTCTCCGGGGAAGGGAAGCTGTGATATTAGAGGCGAAAGACCCTGAATGCACAAAGTGTCTTCTAAGCAGCCTTTTAATGATGAAGGACCTGAGGAGATGTTCCATCTTCACAAAGGAACGGGTTGCAGAGGACATGAATGGAAAGCTATTCGCAGCCATGAATAAACGTACCTGGAAGATGAAGCCAAAATGACCCTTTCTTTCACACATACACTTATACATTTAAGGAGCGACAAAGGATTTTTTTCCCCATTTGCAAAGATTGGTTCTTTTTTTTTTTCGATGTTTACGCCGGACATATTTCACACCACAGGCAGGTAAAAGAAACGAACCCCGGGATGCTTTGATAATCTCGTTAATCTTGACACTCGTAAAATAATAAACATTCTTGATGTCTGTATCCTCCTCGAGAAACACACCTTTTATGTGCATTTTTACGATGTACCTCTTTAAATGTATATTGCTCACTACCCATCGAACCAGCGGGTTTGTAAGATTAAATAATGATTTACAGTGAACGTCAATGTGCAGCTAATTGCATGGGGTGTGATTAAATAACTGTTTTTGTGTGTACTGCGCCGTGCGTGCTATGTTTCTGCTGGTATAATAAAGGAGCGATAGTCCTTTGTTTTCATCGGGAGAGGAGGTCTGGTTGCTTGGCAACACAGCATGCCTAAAGTTATCAAACAAAACAAACCAATAGTAATAAAGAATAACCATCATTCAAGTCAATAAAATTCCATGATTATTTTTCCCGTCCTATCAGCGTACTTCTTTTGCATCATAAAATGTGCCGCCAGATACAGAAATTTGAAAGATGACATGTCTTTCAAATTAATAAGTAATAAACGTGTAATAAACGTGAGTAATAAACGTGAAGATATAACAATGCACGTCAACTTGCACTGCTCCTTGAAAAATGAGTATGGCATATTGACTTGTGCTATTTGCTTCAAAGCTAAAATCACAATAGCTGATGAACCCATTTATTAAAGTGACACTCAACCAGGATTGTTCCTGCAGGCTTGTATCAACGTGGGCTTTGGTTTATGATCTAATGGCGTGTCACTGAAATGAAAAAGGTCATTAATAATGTGGCAGTATTTGCATTTTGCTTTGCTGTCATTTTCCTATTTCCCCTCTGGTTATTCACACTGTTTACAACACTGAGGAGTCCACCTTGTTTGCGATATGATTTGGTATCAACGGTGCGATGGGAGAGAGTCTTCCCAACGGGCGCTGCGGTTTTCTTCATCATTTATACCTCCAGCTGTTTCTCACGTAGCTATGTTTCTATGCTATGTGTATGTGTCGGTGACTAAAACTCACGTTGTGTGAAACACCAGAAGTGCACACGGTTGCACTCCTCCCCTGATCGGCAAGCAGCAACATTTCCTCCTACAACAGCGGCACTATTAAGTAATGCTGCAACACCCGAACCCATCATGAAGCCGGGAACCAATTTAGATTTGAGTAGGAGGCTGAGAGCTGGAGCAGGATCTGAGGCCGGATGAGACTTGGAAAATATTTGTTTCGTTACTTTTCTGTATCACATGTCGTAAGAACACAACTCACACGGCAATAACGGGCAAAACATCTGTGGCCTTTGTACGAGACATTTGGTTTTCTAGATATATTACAGTGCAGGGCTGGAACACCCAAGAGTCTAAACATTAACCATATTAAAACAAAAACAAAAGGTTCACGGCCAAGAAGCCAGCTATTTTCTAATGTTGAGTTCTCCATTCCCTCAAAAGTCAGTGCTGTCAAGAGGTCACGACGGCTTTCTATTGGTCAGCAGTGCAGCGTCCTTACTTTTCCTGAATTAAATATCTCCCTGTTTATATTTTTTTGATGGTGTGAGCAGGCCTGTATATGAAAATATCTATAAGTTAATACACAGGAGCCTCAACCTCACTATGATGAATCCAGGAAGATCGTGCACCCGGACAAGAAAGAATGCCTCTTAAAACCACTTTTAAACTTTTCCATAGAATTTAACGATAATAATAAAACGTGTTAAGTATAGACCTTTAGAGGTGCGGGCAGGTGGATTTTGTTACATTTTGGCTGTTTCCCATTGTTTTTAGTCATCGTACTAAGAGAAGCTAACCAACTGCTAGTGTTAGATTAATAAAACAATGAATCTTCTAATCTCTCAGAAAGCAAATGAGCGTATTTCCCAAAATGTCAATAATCCTATCGCCTTTCAGTTGAAATGAGTTGAGATTTTCTTGACTGGCCTTCTACTGTAGACTTTACAGTCGCCTGGAAAATCTATTGTTCAGCAGCTTGTTTTTTGCATAAATGGGGCACGGAATTCTCACGCGTAAACTGATCTATGTAGGCGGCGAGTATGAAAAGTGTAAAAGCGGGATGGGACGCAGGCTGCAGGGGGTGATGCTCAGGCTCCTCTCATGCAACTAATAGCTGCAGAGCGACTTAAAGGGAGGTGCTAATTCAATGGATTTATCACAAGATGGATGGGAGCTGATGTCTTAAGAGACCTATGAGGGGCCCCGAGACAGCGGCCATAAATCTTGGTTCATGCATGAAACCACAAACATATTTGCATCTCTCATTTCCCCACGTGAAATTAGCTGTAAAATGTGATGGAGCAGAGCGGAGCCCATTCCACGGATCACTAGAGGACAGTTGGCTATTTTCAACCCAATTTCTGCAATCTAATTTGAGCGCTGGCTCGGAGGCTGAAGTGGAGTCATAACGTCGAGGTGTTACTCGGACGTGGCGTCTGACGCCGTCTTCGTTTCGCATGTACAAAAAAGACGATAAGTAAATTACAGACGGGGAGCTGCTGATGATGGTGACACAGTTTTATTCAACTCAAGGCGAGACTCGAATGTGAGAAATGTGTGTATCTCTGTGTTTAGTGTGTGTGTGTGAGTGTAGTGTGCGTTTGTGTGTGTGGTGTAAATATGAGTTAATTGGCTGCCTGGGGAATGTGTGCAGGCTGCTGTAATTGGTGATGGTATTGTTTTCTCTCAGTCAGTAAATACAGGTATACAGGCTGAAGGCCTAAATGGAGAAAATACTCTGCATCCCTAATGCCATTTGTCTTCTTGATCTGCGATATTGCCTGGCACCCACATTGTTGTGGTATTGGTGTTACGGGTTGTTTATTATGTGTGGTGTGATTGTGTTGTTTGTTACCGATTTTGTGTTTGATTTCATATTAAAACAGACACAAAACTCCATCTGTGCTCCTTTTACTCTCCTAGTTAATGAAGCTTTTCCATGCGTTTGACATTTTACGTGAAATTATGCAATTATGATCGCACATGAGGACACAAATACAATGTTACAAGTTTAAGCTACTGTTTACTGTATAAAAACATATGAAACGTTATGCAAAACAAGGCTTTTCCTTTTATGCTAAACAGGAATGTTGCACTCGAAGACAATAAAACAAGCTTTCCTCCACAAGTCAAAGCATATTTTGTATGCTTATATATTCAACTTCATGCACACCTTGAGGTAAGAACACATCATTTTTCTTTTTCTAATTGCCTGCTCAAATACTTTAATGAAAGTGACATTAGAGAAAAAGCCTCCTGAAATAAAAATATATTTTTTTTTAATTTGTTGTGATAACGGTCCACTTAACTTTATTTTACTTTTCAATTATATGCACTTTTACAAGCAAGCATGCCTTTTTCTTTTGAGTATTATTTGAAATTCTATTCAGCACACGACTGGGAAAAATAATTACAGTGAATTGACAAAGTTATATAATAACTATTGAAATTGAATGGGACATTCTCCATCATTTATAATTGCCTAAAAAGATTTCACTTCTGATGCCTTTGTGCATCAGAAGCATGATTCTTCAATGCATGATTTGCATCTTTTATTTAAAAATGTTCACTTAGTTTCCTCAGGAAGGTCATTCTGAAATTATTCAAGCTGGAGAACAGCATGTATGTTTTTAATATTCTTGTTGTTTTCAGTAAATAACTTTGCTCACTGACAGGTTTCAGGTCACGACGGCTTGAGTTGAAGCAGCCCACAGGAGCGACGTAGTTTCCATTGTTCTCAGAGAGACGCTCGTTTTCTCGACCTGCATAGTTCAAAGTATATTCAAAACTGGGTTTCAAAGGTCGGAAATTATGCTTTTGGGAACTTCGGCTTTCACTTTCAGAAGGTAATAAAATCATTCAAGGTCTAACACTTGCACAATATTATTATTTTTGTCATAGCTGTTCTGCACTTTGAGCAAAAGCAAACTACTTTATACAGAAATTAGCATTAGTCGAAGAAACACATTCTTACCTCCAGTATGCAGTCAGAAACCAAATGAACCAAAGAAGTCATAGAAGTGATAACAAGACTTTTTTTACATATTAATGTTAATGACCATTGCAAACAACGTGTGTGTGGATACTAAAATGGAAAATCTAAATGGAAAAAATTATTATATTCCATATTTGACAGTTCAGAGAGATATATACGTCTTAAAGGGGTTTATGTTCAAGCTGTTTCACAGATAATGTAACAAGATATATTGTTTGTGTATAAAATAGTGCTGTCATATTAGCGCGTTATTAACGGCGTTAACGCATTTTAATTTTTTTCTCGCGAGCACCACGCCGGATGTAGCTCAACCGGAAGCAAAACAATAGGCACGCCGTTTGGGCTTGGAAGCTAGGCTAACGTTACGGTTTGAAATGAATGAATGGTGAGCGCGATACGGCAAAATTAATGATAAGACGCTAATGAATAGAAAGTTTACTTTCAAAAAGTTGTCGGATGGTTCCCTTGACAAGACCAAAGTGGTATGTGCCATTAGTCATTGTGAACTGAGCTATCATCGTAGCCTATCCAGTCTGAAATACCACTTGATGGCCAAGCACACAGCTGATGCTAACTCTGCGCCCCCTCGTCATAGCAGACAAGAATGGATGACTTCGGACAGAAACGCATGGACACCACAACGAAGAGCAAACTTATTGCAGCCATAGCTAAATGGGTGGCTACTGCGTGTAGGCCTGTTAACGTTGTGGAGGACGAGGGTCTAGCTCAGACATGGGCAAAGTACGGCCCCCGGGCCGTATACGGCCCGTTGGGCTTTTTAATCCGGCCCGCCGAACTTGTCCAAATATTATTATTAGGGCTGCAACAACGAATCGATTAGCAAAAGTGTTGGCAATGAATTTCATTATCGATTCGTTGTGTCGCGCGATTATTACGCCAGTCAATAAGTCGCGGAGAAAGAAAAAAAAAAAAAAAGAGCGGAGCAGAGCAACTGGCCGGCAGCGTTTCTGAGATTGGAGTGAGACACTGAGAAAAATAGAACATCTTGCATGTGACGTGTCGAGTCTTGGCCAATCAGCGTTAAGATGTCGACAGCGTCTTCATTTGCCTCAAACTTGTTTTTAATGGAAGCTAGTCAGCTTGCTATCAGCTAGACTCTAGCTGATATAATACGCATCGCATCCAACGACAGGACCTACGAATTGCCTTCGAGAGCCTGACTGCTATTCTCTCTCTCTCTCTCTCTCTCTCTCTCTCTCTCTCTCTCACCTGAAATGTGCACTTTATAATTTTATTTTGTAAACCCTTGTTTACCTGAAATGTGCACTTTATAATTTTATTTTGTACCGCCCTGTTTGGCAGTTGTTTTTCAATAAAATAAAACATTTGCATAAAGCAAGCCAATCCACTTTTTCATGTTGATACGAGCATTAAAATGAAAAAATGCGATTAATTGCGATTAATCGCGAGTTAACTATGACATAAATGCGATTAATCGCGATCAAATATGTTAATCGTTTGACAGCACTAGTATAAAAGAAATAGTAACATTGTTTTTCTTCTTTCTTCTCTCTCGTCATTGCCGCTGTATAACTTCTAATGTATGTTTGCTTTGTAACTACGTTGTTAAATAATGATCATACGGTTTAATAGTAAAGGGCTGTGGGAAGGGCAAGACTAGGAAACAAATGAAAAAGTTAATCGACTGAAAAGAAAATAAGACCAAAGCTTCCATAGTGTGTGTGTGTGTATATATATATATTATTCATTATGTGAGGTAAAGTACGATTCAGCTTGCACCAGTGGAAAACCTTGACCCTCTCTTATAGTAGACAAGTTACAACTCCAGCTCTGAAACAAACAATGAAGACGAGGGAGCAAAGCCACAATTCACTTCTAACCACACAAAACCACCACGTCATATTAAATCAAGCCTACACATAATGTCAGTGACCGGCCATCATGGCGCGTTGGAGCCCACCACCACAAGCATTGCTTTATTATCAGGTTGGCACAGCGGCCTATTCAATACATGGTTTAGGTTATTTGGGAAAACGGTCATTGTGCAAAAGGAAAGTGCATAAAACGTTACAGGTTAACCGGTGTTTCCGTTGATCAAGTGACCCTGTTAACTGGCGATAGCGTTATGTTTTTCATGGAATCTCAACCCCTTTTTATATATACACACACATGTAATGTAGAATAACTTATAATAATAATAATGAATAAATATATATATATAATTATTATATATATATATCATTACATATTTTGTATTATTATTATTATTATTATTATTATGTATTATAAGTTATTCTACATGACATGTGTTTACCAAAAACAGGCTCCAGAGACAATTGTGTGTATTTAATAATTGTTTTTCCAAAGGAAGGGCAACTTGCTCCCCTCCCGTTTCAACACAACGCTAAACAACAAGTGACACTTCAAACAAGACTTATTTCCTTAAGAAACCCCAAGGTTGAATCCGGTATGTTTTGAACATAGAATATACGAGAGGGTTTTGACACTGTAATGAAGGCGCGTGAGCGTGTTCCCGAATAAACCGTGACGCACAAAAACACTGGCAGCGGCGGCCAATTAGATTTTAAAGTACTTACCCTTTGATGATCACATTACTAGAAAACTTAAATAAACTTCATAAATCATCAAATCCAGCCACTCTCCATGTCAGACAGCGAGCCATTCATTAAAAAGCCTCCAAAAAGATGTGTTTTTCTGCACCAAATTGAGCTCTGGTGTAGGTCTTCACTTGCTCCATCATTAAAAGTTGATCTTGATATCGGCGTGGGTAATAAATCCGTAACGACGTCCATGGTGAACCAAGCTAACGGTGGCTATCCGCAAGCTAGTTTCAGCGAGTTTTCTTCCCCGCTAGTGTGTGATTTATGTCACTTAACGTTAGTTATATGCGGAACTTGTCATAATTAGCGATAACAAAGCCCGCCACTTGGAGAAGAATATGTACTTAGTGAGTTTTACTGTCATTTTAAACGTGTCTCTCTTAATGCAGCCTGCTTGTATAAGGAAACACTGGTGCGCCCATGCGGAAGAAAACCCGGAAGTTCGAAGATCCGGGTAACTTTATAACCAGGAAGTGTATGGTTTGTGTTGTTTTTCTTAAATTCTAAAGACATTTACAACAAAGTATATACAAATTAAAAAAGATGAAGCAGATTAAACATAAAATAACCATGTTTTAAAATAAATCATAAAAATAGATTAACTCAGCAATTGTTTACAATAAAGACATTTCATTTGTCATTGCTCAATTTTCCAATACTATGTAGAGATCTTTGGCACATTTGTATTTCATTAAATTCATAGAATCAACATGAAGTTACATTTCACTATAGTAACATGTGACGATGGGTGGGGTCTTTATACATTTATAAATGTAACTTAAAATAGTAAAACATTGATCATTAGATCCACATTTTTGTCTTATAATAAGACACAAAAATGATACTATAGTGAACGATATAAGGCATTGGCACTCCGCCTCCAACGCTGTATCCAGTTCCTCTTATTCATTGCAGACCTCTGTATATATATATATATATATATATATATATATATATATATATATATATATATATATATATATATATATATATATATATAACACAAACCGAATAGGCAGGTTTAAAGAGTTTATTTCCCCTGATATGAATTTATAAAATAAAATTCGAACTGATGACCTTTTCAAATATTATTCTTTAGAATATCTTAGAAGGCCCTGGCGGTTCCTCTCTGGCACACAAAGAACCTGAAAATACATACGCTGTATACTCTGGACCAGGTGCCATTTCCAATGTTATCAACGGCCTTTGAAGTGGTATGTAATTGACACGGTAGGTGCACACGGAAAGCTGCAAGGTAAAGGGAAATAATGTCATGTCACACTCATGTATGTAGTTAGCCTACAGCTCACTATAAATGCACGTCATGAACACACTTCTGTTCCCTATTTACAATTTTCTCATTACTTTATGCTCCAACCACCAGCTTTCCCGTTCTCCTGACTATATTCATCACTTACTGTATCTCTGTGTGAGTGCTGACGTTTTGTGTTAAATAGCATGCCAACAGATCCCGGCCTGTGCATTTGTCTTTACTAAAGGCAAACTCGTAAAACGCTTCGGAAAATACACACCTGGCTGGTAAACTGTTGTGTAATGAATGTTACACCTGCTTCTCATTTGTCATGCTGTTGTTTTAGTCTATAGATGTTAATTACTTTGGCCTTCATACGGATTCACCTCACAGGAGCCTGCGGATTTGGGCATCTGAGGGCTCGCTTTGAGAAAGACAGTTTTAAGGTAACAAGTACTCACTTAACTGAGGTACAATGAGGACAGAGGAGAGGATGTGGTGGTATGCTGTATAGATTGTAAAGCCCTTTAACCCTTTTGTGGTGGTCAGATCTGTGTGGGACCCGTTTACATTTGTTATCAAAAGAAGAATATGTGGCCAGGAGCATCACTCATATCTTGATTATAATTGATTTTCTATAAAAAATATAAAAAAAACAAGTAGCAAATTAATTCGTAACTGTGATCTAACAAAGACAAAGGGCACATATTAACCATATATGCTGCTTATATTGCTTGTAATTAGGATGAAGTAAACATCTGTTGAGTATTTTAACGTAAAAGTGTTTGATTGTGTTGAATTAAAAATGCAGCGAGTCCACTAGACCACGAACACTGGCTGAATACCAAAAATATGAACATAAATTAAAGATCATTTTTGACATTTTGGATTGCATGAACTAAATGTAGGCTACTTGAAAGTGTAGTTGTTGGCGTTCCCCAAGTTTGATTAATTATGTAACTGACATCATGACATCATGCTGAGAAGAGATCCGGTTTTTATATTTAAAAAGATGTGTCTACTAAACATTTGGGAAAGTATGTAAACGTCTCAAGTTGTCCATGTTTGAGAAGATGGCTCACAATTATTTTTTTTTAAAGATGGACACAAAAATTAAAAATAAACAGCCCACGTTGTTTAACAACAGAGGATGTAAACTCTTGAATACCTGTTGCCACAGCAACCAAGCTGGTCCAGGACAGAACTGAATCTTCACACAGCGTTGCAACCAGAGTTAATTATACTTTTGGTTTGTGGGCAATTTAGCTCTATAGGCATTTTTTTCACTTCTTCCAGCTCAGCAGAAATTGCTTGAAGGACATTTTTTATTAACCAATATAAGCAGCTACAGTTTGCATCTCCAGATTTGGGGAATTTAAGGAATTGTCCTTCATTATATGTTATGTACTTCTTAAGCCACTAGAGGGCGCCATGCACTCTGATCATTTTGACTGTGCTGTTGGTGAATTCTGAATTTTTTTCTTTTCTTTTTCTGACCAATTCTGTTTACTTCAGCCATCGATACACACCAACAATTCTGTATTTGTGAGTGAATGATAAATTATTTGAGACAGTTTGCATATCTGTGTATTGTATGGTCAAAAACCCGGAAAACGCGTTGTGGTAAAACAAGTTGCATCTGCTCAACTCCACTTGAACGTAAAGGAAACACAGCGTCATCTGGTGATGTTAATAAGTACAGTCACATTTTCCCATCCGGCTACATACATTTTGAGTTATTGCAGAGAGAGAGAGAGAGAGAGAGAGAGAGAGAGAGAGAGAGAGAGAGAGAGAGAGAGAGAGAGAGAGAGAGAGAGAGGCCAACAGATAATTTCTTCTTTTCTTTTCTATTAGTACAATCAAGTAATAATATATTATTATAATGGCTGAGAATGTTCACGTATTAATGTTGACTGCATCAATATATGCTATTTGGGATATTATTCGGAAAAATCTTTAAAAAGCCTAAATGCTTTTGCCTAATTGTTAAACCTTAGAAGACTATTCACGACAATTGTGTCCGATATTGAAAATGCAACATTAGATTTGATGCTTTTACTTAACAATACATGGTACGTTTGTCAAAGATCCTTTAGATTGGTTTACAATTGTTGCAGTTAGTGATCTAAAATGTTGCCATTGTATTTATGTCATCATGTATAAGGTTATATTATGATACATATTGTATAATATATTGTTAGCTGGGTTGAAATGTTTTTGAATTGAAAAACTAAAATACAAAATTAGAAAGAGAAAGAGAAAGCAAAAGTATGTATCTAGTATCCAGACATGTATTTATCAGAGTACACAATGGCAGGTGCTTGAGCGCCACCGGGGGGTCGACATGCGCAAGTGCCTTCAGTTTGACCCGTGAAGGCATTTTTTTGCGCAGAATGAGGAATGTGAACTTGTAGAAGTGCTTTAAGAGGTCTCTCTTCGTTGCTAGTTCGGACCAGAGGAACAATTACAGCAACCAAGTCTTGAAATGTAAACAAGGGCTGTATTGTTATCAGACAGACTTGAAACAACTTTGATCCTCTGCTTAAATTAAAATGATTATTACGAGTTATTTTTTTCTCAATATGATTAGTAAACTTTTTCAAGGGTTAGATACTTAAATACAGTATAAGTTGGTTAAGTTGGTTAGATCAATGTTTTTAACCAAGCTGCTTTTGAGCTTTCGTGCTTTTATTTTGAAGTTCCGCAGTCAGCTGGTGACGTCAGAGGAGCGAAGCAGACTTGATTCAGTTGTTTTTTAACCTGCCCGCGTTACGTTGCGCCTCACTTAGCATGAGAGCTAACTAGCATTACTTCTGTATTACTGTTCGACCGAGTTGTCCAGTTTTTCTTTACGTCGGTTGTCTTCTCGTCATGGCGACAACGCTGTGTGTTGTCTTCCTTCTTCTCGCGTCTATTCGCGCCTCCGGTGAGTACCGACGCTCAAAACGTATGGCAGCATACTTATTTATCACCGGAAACCATAATCCAGTTGTATTTCTTCCCTCTCATCTACTTACCCAGCATGCCATGACTATACCAATCTCCTATATCTATCTATCTATCTATCTATCTATCTATCTATCTATCTATCTATCTATCTATCTATCTATCTATCTATCTATATATATTGGCATTTAAAACAAAACAATTTGTGTGTATGTGTATAGAGGGGGACCTGCACTTTGCCTCCTACTATGGGGACCACATGGTGCTGCAGAAGTCTCCAGAGCGTGCTGTGCTGTGGGGCCCTGGCCCCGAGGGGGCTCAGGTGACCCTCACCTTGTCAGGACCATCGAAACAGAACGCCTCAGTTGTCACCGTGACAAAAGGTGAGTGCACCCACTTTGTTGTCAGGTGTATGCTGACACCCACAGGCTGGTGAATGGGTGAGCCTGAGCGCAGGAGACCGATGCGACAGGGAAGTCATTTCCGAATAAGTGCTTTTGTTGTGTAACCAGTTCCTGTTCGGGGAGTGGAAATTTGGAAGAGTCAGCTCTTCTTTTTTTAATCCCCTGGTCACATGTTTGAACTTCTGCAAAACACATGTCTCAGTCGGGTGTCTAAAGGGTATGAATGTTTCTTTATCCTGTCTCTGCTCTTTAATCCGTGTAAGAAAAATGACTTTACTCAAAGTCAAGTCAGGTCAATTGTATTCATCAAGCTGCTTTACAATCTCACGAATCAGGGTGGAGTTGTGCCATGCGGAGGTGTTGAAGGTGCAAAATCATGTGGTTGACAAAGGGAACTAATTGCACCTGTGCTTTTCCTGACACTGCACATATTGGGCCAATCCCAATCTCCACCCTTACGGACTCACGGACTTTGAGGCGCGCTCCCGCGAACTCCTTGAGGGTTTAGGGGTGTCCCATTGTCACATCGTCGAGTGCTTGAGGCTCTCTGGCAGACATTTTGAGCCCTTTATGATCCCTTTCCTAATGCTGACTTTGCCTAAGGGAATTACCCACAGTTCATAGCAATGTGACGTTAAACACGCAGTTCCCAATGGAAGCATGAAGATGTAAAAAAAAAAAAGGTAAACAAAGAGACACGTGGGCGTTCAACCCGATAAAATACACTACAACATTACGGATTAAAGATGGGACACAAAAACACATGAAATCAGAGGAATGCAAGCAGAATATATTTATATATATATTTTTTTTAATTCATCAAACATTTCATTTTGACAAAAACGAGTAAAGTAACAAAAATCTCGTGAGGAAGACGTTCAAATCAGTGAATAAAAAGTAAAACATGAATACACAATTGTACAGAATATTGTTTTATGTAGTCACGTGATATGTTGCAGCAAAGTGCTGTCCCATTCATATTCACACCAGTTCAAGCCCTCACAGACTCTCACACTCAGCCACTTAGCAGCTGACGTCAGTGAGTGCCTGAGGGTTCAGGGCTTGAGGGTTTAGGGGGGAGATTGGGATTGGGCCATTGACTGCCGGTGTGAGCCAGTGAGACCTTATTCTCATCCATCTTATTCTGTATAAAGTGCATGCTCAGTGATGTTTTGATTTTATTTAACAGGTATCTGGCGCGTCACTCTTGACCCGGTTGAAGCTGGCGGGCCCTACAATGTGACCGCAGCCGCTCTGAGCTGGACAGCCACTCTGACAGATGTGCTGTTTGGAGATGTTTGGCTGTGTGGAGGGCAGAGCAACATGTGGTTACAAACATCTAAGGTAGGCTGAGCCAGGCCAACTGCCCTCTGTCTCTCTGAGCGGCACATTCGTGGTAAATATAAGTGTCTGTGGGGCCGAATCTTGAAAGAAAACCCTTTTCTATAATGCACACAAAATATTAATTAAATTAGCTTCATCTCTGGTTTAGTGCAACATATTTGCTTTAATGGTGAGAAAGGTTGAAGCATTCCATACATAACTTTCTATTTGATATGTATGTATGTATGTATTCATATTTTATTGTTTACTGAACTCTTTTATGTTTTTATTCTCCCAATAGATTTTCAATGCGTCAGAGGAGCTGGACCTCTCAGCGAAGTATCCTCATGTGAGGACGTTTATGGCAGCCTTGAACCTGAGTGAAACTGAGGAGACGGATTTGATTCAAGTGGAAATTCCCTGGTCTGTGCCGCCCACAAGTAAGTCCAGGATTTGTTTGTTTATTCATAGAATTGTTTAAAGACGCATTTGCAGCTAGAGGTTTGGGTTGGGTTTATTGAACGTATCCAAGCTATTGTGTTGTTACCTTTGCAGTATACTACTGTTTAATGTCATCACATTTGATCAAATAAACAAAAAATATCAACCATGGTGCTATTTGTTTAAGTGCGTACATCCACCTACTTAACAGGCAGGTGTATTTCCAGATGTGGCAGAGTTCTCTGCAGTGTGCTGGCTCTTTGGACGCTACTTGTATAAGACGCTGCAGTACCCCATAGGACTGGTGGAGTCCTGTTGGGGGGGCACACCTGTCGAAGTCTGGTCCTCTCCAAGAGCACTGCAGCGGTGCGGACTGCATCAACTTAACAGCGGGTAAAGTATGAAAACAAACACGATTTAGCAAATTGATATGGGTGGTAACTGATTTTAGAATGCTTGTATCATTTTACCATGTGACACCCTGTTCTCAAGCTAGTGTAACAATTAGTATTATTTATCTTTTCTAGTAAGAACCAAGAAAACTTTGCATTAACTACACTGTTTGGGGCGGCTGTAGCTCATGGGAAAGTGGTCATCTTGAAATCACAAGGTAGCCGGTTCGATCCCCGGTCTCCCCATAGTTTGCATGTCGAAGTGTCCTTGAGCAAGAAATGGAACCCCCAGTTGCTCCCTGGACGCCTCACGTCAGCACACTGTTACTTAATTTGACTAAGGATGGGTTAAATGCAGAGACCAATTTCCCCAATGGGATTAATAAAGGGTCATTTCTTTCTTTTCTTTCTTCTGTTTGCACGTTAAAATCTCGCAGTCCTAAAGGGAATTCGGTCTTGTGGAACGCAATGATTCACCCACTGCTCAACATGACCATCAAAGGAGCCATCTGGTACCAAGGTAAGACTACCTGCACAGGTAACGGATATTCAGTATAGCCACATGTATGTATATGACATGCATCTGTAAGCCTTGTGTTGCTTTCAGGTGAGGCGAATGCAGCCTATCACCAAGAGGAGTACAACTGTTCCTTCCCTGCGATGATTGATGACTGGAGGATGGCGTTTCACCAGGGCTCGGGGGGGCAGACAGCGCTCGACTTCCCCTTTGGATTCGTCCAGGTGTGTTACTATCTAGCGGCAACCTCTGGTTCTGCAAAGTGAGGCCAAGTGAGGCCAATGCGGAAGACTCTTAAAACTTGCAATCTCTCTACTGACCAGCAGGGGGTGACGACTCCGGTTGCAAAAATAATTCCAATTTTATGAAAATGACCCTACTTGATTTATTAACTCAGTAAACATTGTGAACATTAGTTTATGGTCTCAATCGCTAGTTTTAAGTTTTCTTCAATACAGCATGATGTTCATTTGTTAAATGATGGTCCCATTTAAAGTAAAATTGACCATAAAGCAGAGTATGCTAAATTTACCGTGTCTCTACGTCACTCTTCCTCATTCCAAATATGGGAAATTCCATGCATTTGTTGCAAAAAAAACAAGATCACAATGACAAAATCACTTTTCAAATTATACTATTGGCATTTAGTAAAAAAAAAATCGCAATAGAAACAAGTACAGATAGTAAGACATTTAAGAAGGTAACAATCAAAATAGTGGAAGTCTGCAGGGTTTTTAAAAGAATTAGAATTAAAATGTAGAATTAGAAAACTATGGACTTTAGCGGCCCCTTGAGGCATCAAAGAAGATTAGCAGACAGCAATGTGTGCTGCTATTTGGCCAATGTGGTTTCGCAAATATCTGCAGTATTGTAAATCCAATCCAGGATGTCCTTGTACTCTCAGCTTTCCACCTACGAAAAAGGCTCAGAGAGTGACGCTTTTCCAAACATCCGCTGGCACCAGACGGCAGACAACGGCTTTGTCCCCAATTCCCGGATGAAGAACACCTTCATGGCCGTGGCTTTGGATTTACCAGATGCAACATCACCCTTTGGCACGTAAGGATTGTGTTTATATGCACTCTCAGCAAAATCTGAGCAACACAGAGGATCATTACGTTTTGCTTCGACAGTTATTTGTTGATACTTGTGTTTAATTAATTAATCGGGAACTGTGCAAATCCTTTAGAGATTGGATCGACAATTCTTACTTACCGATATGGCGCCGAGGGTCAGTACTATTTTTATTTCAGATTTGACCTTTTTTGAGTTCATAAAAAAAGTCTGCTGCAAGAGTTTTTATTGGAGCAAAGAGCTCAAATCGCACCCGTTTCTGCTCCGGCTTCCAGTTTGTGTTTTTAAGATCGTTATAAACGTCGACAAAACTTCTCATGGACTTGCCTCTGATATGCTGCCAAGACACAGCAAGTCCCTGGTGTGCTAATGATGATGTGACCTGCTTTTATGAGTCCTGTATTGACCTCCCTATCTGGTCTATCATCATGATGATGGTGTTTTGGTTTTCTTTCAGGATCCATCCACGGGACAAGCAGGATGTAGCCTACAGACTGACACTGGGAGCTAGGGCAGTGGCTTATAATGAGAAGGACGTGTCCTTCCACGGACCTTTCCACAAGAACATCTGTTTGGCTCCAATGTCTGTCAACATTACCTACGACCAGAAAGTCTCTGTCTCGCCATCCAAAGACATCTTTGAGGTACGGCTGGCAGCGGTACACTCAGTTTGAGTGATGTCCTGCTGGATTTGTTAACAATGCTAACGCAAAACTATAACAGTGTTTCCCCTAGGTTTACAGCTTCGGGGGGGGGGGGGGGGGGGGGGCACGG
The DNA here is from genome assembly GCA_038501785.1 of Myoxocephalus aenaeus. Taxonomy (NCBI): domain Eukaryota; kingdom Metazoa; phylum Chordata; class Actinopteri; order Perciformes; family Cottidae; genus Myoxocephalus; species Myoxocephalus aenaeus. Next base: position 4,659,544 of record JBAMJR010000180.1, read on the forward strand.
CGGCGGGGGCGGCGACGACACCAACACAAACACTTAAAGTAGTGGTTCTCAAACTTTTTCTGTAAATAACTTCATTTTGTGACTCCATCTGTGCTTTTAGAAATGACAGAATAAAGAAAATTGCAATCACTTTCAAGTAAATCAGATTGCTCCATCGGACATTTTTTTATTTTTAAATTGCAATCACTTAGAACAATGAAAATAAAGTTATATCTGTGCAAAAAATAACTAATATTTAGTTACTACTAAATAGCTCATTGTGGAAAACAATAAGCTATTTTTTTTTTGCCAAACAAAACAGAATGAGTGCAGATATGTGAGCATCAGGTTGCATCAGTATTAGTGGAGCAGTGAGCCTCTACACATCTTTTATAAACGGGGTTGTAGATTTGATACAATTCATGCTCAACATCGATCTGAGATCTGTTTTCTGCTTTGAGACGCAGCAGCAGAAAGGACGTCACGGAGACTTCTGGCAAAGAGCCAAAAATCGGCGAGTCGCTATGCGCATGCGCAAGCGTAACCTGTTAACGGCATAACGTAAACATTTACCTGAAAGGACAGGCTTTTCTCCATGTATTTATTAATGACTTAGTTTTATGTCCGTGTACTTTTGTAATATGTGAAGCCAGCAGCTCATTGTTGGTACAAGACACGAGCACTTTGTCTCTTTCACCTGGAGCAGGAGAGCTGCTCCTCCCAGGGTCTGCTTATGTGTCTGCTTTTCACGCGACATATTTTTTGACGCTCTCTGTCCGCTGCTGTGTGCTCAGCGCTCACCTGTCTGTGCGCGCGCACGTGTCTGTGCGCTTCAGGGCGGAACTCCGCTGTGCGCCACGCAGAGCAAAGGAGAAGTGTTAACGCGACCATGTAGAGACCGAAATGACAAGCTGTGTGTGGATAAGATCAATAAAATACGGCCGTTTAGTTTGTTTAAGAACAGAACAAGGTGTAGACCTGTTCTATAGGAAAGAGAAACTTAAATGACGACTTGTGATCTGGCGCTGTCGAGAAAATTACAGGGGGGCGGAGGGTTTTTTCAGGGGAGCGCCCCGCCCCCCTATTCTAACGGTGGGGGAAACACTGTATAAGTAATAAATATTTATAATTGTATATATAAAAAGATGATTTCTTAAACTAAATTCTCGCAAAGTAATTAAATAAGCTCCAATCATTGATTTGTCTTTATTTCTTTTATCAAGATCTGTTGCTCAGGGGTTCAGACTCCATGTGAGTCTCACTGGGTTGCAGCTCCCATCATGCATTGGGGTCCGACCACCGTCCAGTTATCTACCAGTCTGTGCCCGCTTCCTGATGAAGTAACTGCCCTCCGATATGCATGGAGAGACTGGCCCTGTGACTTTAAAGCCTGTCCGATCTACAGCGCCAGCGGGATTTTACCTGCACCTCCTTTTATTACCGACCTCTCCAGCCAAAGGAAACCCAGAACTTGAGGAAGACTAAGTGATGGTAAAACGTGCCTTTTTGTTTCTTTAGGTCAAAATGAGCTGATTGGACAAATATGTTGTTCGATTGACTAGATTGTTCAACAAGATAATCGACACTGTGAAAGTGATAAGATGATGACACGGTGGATTATTACTGAGTGACCAACTAAATTTAGCAGGTTTTTTCTTTTTTTTTAGTACAATTTATGCATTTTAGAGGGAATAATTCTTTTTTTCTTCTTCTTAATTGGCTGTTTGTTTTGATTTCTTCCTTGTTTGTATTGCTTTGACTCGACAATCAATCTGGGTCGGTAATAAGTAAGTCGTCTCAGAGCGGGGCAGTGCCAGATCCCATGAATTGTTAAGCAAAAAGTACCGTCTGCAATTCATGGAATCTGGATACGAAACTCACCTTAACATTTATTTCACTTCTTTACCAGAGTGGTTCGAGTTTTCCAACCGCATCAGAAAGGGAATAATACCAACAGAGTATTTCTGCTGTGTAATGCCTTTGGTTGGAAAGTTTGGCAATTCTTGCAGTCAGTCTGTCATTTTATAGATTAGTTTTGTCCGATTGATAAAACACTGAAAGTGCTTATATATAATGTTGATGACATTGTTTATCCTGTGGATAACCTATGGTGTTACAACCACTGCCAATAATTGCTGGACTGTGTAGAAAAGCACAACTGATGTTTTATTTGAACACAACTCTGGATTTTCAAGTTTACAACACAAAAGAGTCTTTGACTGTACATAATTTGCACAAATAAATGATAAAACAACAACTAAGTCTGTGTGGGTGGGTTTCATTTCAAGCCAAAGCTTTTACCTTCAAAGTAAAACAAGATGGCAATACAATTAAATTATTGATTAATCAATCTGTTTCAACTGGAAAATATAATGCAACTTTAAGTCTGGTACCAACAGTAAAAAAAACAATGCAACAGTGTGCAACGTACCAACACTTGTCAGAAAAGCATTGTGGAATTACATTTCTAAAATCCAGCACATATCTTGATATACACACAAATGTAACTGTCACTACAGAGATGTTGTGTTTCTGTTAATGGCACATTGAGCACAAAGCTAACTCAGCAGCCACATCCAGAATATCACACGTCCTCAGTAATGCCGTCTGGGAGATACAATAAATATCATAGGTCTGAGTTACCATATGCCTCGGTTTCCAGAAAATACTAAACCAGGAAGGGGGGGGGTTACTTTCATGATCAGGAGTTGAAATACGAGGTAGAGGGCTTCATGGTGGGGGAGGTCAGGTGGTGCTGGTGAGAGGAGCTAGGGGACTGCGGAGCCTGTCCTGAGGAGCGACAGAGGGATAAAATAAATAGAAGAATCACCGTCAATACAGAGCGATCATGTCGACATTAGAAAACAGGAGATAACACAACTAGAAGAACAGCGAAATACATGGCATACTTTTACTTCTAATAATTACACACTCCGACTCCTTTTATGGAGTATACTTTTATCTTTCGGCTAGCCAAGCCACATACATGTTTGACTAGATTGTATAGTTTCCCCAGCTGTTAAACCTGAAGGCTACCCTGGTTCATGTATGTATGATGGCCCCGTAGTGACCAGGATGGCCTATACTGCGTGTACAGTACATGCATCAATGTAACGAGACCTGAGGTAATCTACGCTACAGTCAAGTGGAAAAACTACTGCAATATGGGAAACTGATGTTCAAGCAACCTGTCATGTGCTCCGTCTTGATGTTCTCATCGAAGCCCCGATGTCTCTGGTAGGCCTCAAAGTTGACCGAGGCGTCGTCCTCCGATAGGCTGTGAGGAACCTGGCCTTCGCCACCGCGACACACCTCAAAGCGTATCCATCGGTAGCTAAATCAAAGTAAAAGAATTATTGTAATGTGAAACAGGATTTTCTTCAGTTAGAAAGTTTAATGAGTAGTGCTGAATAAGTAAATACCAGATAAATCAGGTCCCAACAAAAAAACAAAAAAAATTCCACAAGCATAACTAAATCAGCATGTTTCCATGAGTTTGAAATGTTACTCCTGACTCGTTAATGTTTTCCTTTTAAGGGAAGTTTTAAATGATATAATGAAGGTTAGTCATATTAATGCTTTGCATCTGCTAAAGCAGATTAGGAAATATGTTTTGGTCTATAGTCGATGGTAATTAAATGACTCATTAGTCAAATTCCCTCATAGTCCTTGTCTGGGAGGCACTTCTCCACATTTCCTGGTTTTCCAACGTTACCACAAAGTTCTGGTTTTAGAAATTAAAATGTACACGAAAAAAGAAAAAAAAAACAGTGAAATCAAATCAGTCTCATTCTCAAAAATCATAATCTGCAAATCAGAAAAGGTGTGAAGTGCATGCCGTGTCTTGAAATTGCTAATCCATAGTGAGTGAGGGTGAATTTACTTGCTACATTTGCGCGCTCCGGGACAACTCTGGATGAGATTCTGGATGGTGGGGTGTGAGAAGCCGAAGAAGTCAGCCCCCGATGGTACGACGGGCGCCACAGACTTGGAACTAAGAAAAAGGACACAAAGTAAAGTTCACTCAGACTTCTGAATATATTCGTCTTGGATTTATTGTCGCCCAACACCAATCAACCAGAAAACACAATCCAAGCCTTTGTGGTGAACTCGTTTACCTTACGGACGCGATGGCCTTCAGTAGATTGGCGTGACATGTCAGGGCCGACGAGGCCACGATGGCATTCTGAGGATCTATCTCAGGCACAATCTCAAACTGGTGGGACAATATTACATGACGTGTCAAGAAAACCATTACATTTCATTTGTACCGTTTCAAACCGAACTGAACACAATTTAACTTGGATGTAAAGAGATACATTAATTTATCTAATATATATATATCAACTAGGGTCCTAAGAATGATGACCGCACTTCAATAACAACTGTGTGTGTACCTGCGGTCCTGCTCCCATGTCCTTGATTTGGCAGGTGTAGAGGCACTGCTGGTCGGGGATTTTCATGCTGGCAAAGACTCGAGTGCTGCAGAAGCCCACCGGGTAGATGGCACACTCATCATGGAACAACATCCTGTCTGTGATGATCTGCAGAGCCATCGGAAGCTTTCAGCTGGTGTAGCTTTTTCAGGTTTTAGAGAGGCTGTGAGAGACTTTATCTACTGAACTACCATCTGATGGACAGTTAGCTCGTCTTAGCAAGAGTGCATGCATGTACCAATATTAAAAGTGTAACGTTTATCATTCCACTGAACTATAAATAGGATGTAACATGTGAGGCTGGAGTTCAGAGGCTTACCGTGGTGGTTATAAAGTTATGGCATGTGATTAAATCCAGACACTGACCTCTCCCAGGCTGTAGACCGTTAAACCTCCCAGTGCGATGGGAAAGACGGGGCGACCAGACGAGTCCAGAGCGATGGGCAGCACCAGTTTCCGAGACCCGTCTGCTAGCTTTCTCTTCTTAGACATCCTCTTTGGAACTGAGGAAACATGAGGCAACAAAACAATGGGCCAAATGTCCAGAAAGGTGAATGTGAATCAACCAAATCTGCACTAATACTTGACCGCAGCACTCACATTCGTCCTTTCCATTTTCCCTGCCTCGCTCTTTCCTTTCTTTCTTAGGTTTTTTAAGAGGTCCCTCTTCCCCTGTCGACACCACTGACACCAGGTTATGCCCCCCAGACAAGCCCGAGGCCGCTGCTGCACATGAGGTCATTGCTGCAGGCGGTCCAGGTGGATGAGAGCTTGAGCTAGCTGTTGGCAGCATCTCCCCCTCTGAAAACGACTGGTACTGCAACAAGGACTTCAGTAAAAACCTGGAAAAGAGAAATTATATGGACGTGAAGAAATCATTATTTATTTTTTTGCAAAAAAATGACACTACAGTTATGTACAATAGTGAAAAAAACTGGATAAAGTGAGATGAATAAGTAGGTCCTTGGTAAACACACCCAGTTTTAGAACATCGTGGGAAACATGCGCCCATTTGAAACGTGCCCACTCACCTCCGCTCCTCCTTAGCTCTCAGAAACTTCTCTTCCAAGTGGGCAACTTCATCACAGAGAGCTGCATTCTCCTGCAGGTAAAACCGTACAACAATTAAATTTAGATAAATCTGAAAATTCTAACCAGATATACCATATCGTAGTTACCTGATGTGAAAGAAAATAATAAGTAGTTTACTCACAAATATCATGGCGCGGGCAGCTTTGCGCAGTCTGAGGTACTTGAGTTGGTACTTTTCGTTTAATTTTTTTCGCGGGCCTCTCTTTATTTTGGTCCTATGCTCCGAGGAACTGGTGGGGGAGGGGAAGGCGTGCGCCGAAGCACCTGAGCCCGAACTGGAGACGGTATTGTGCTGCGGAGAGCCGAGGAAAGACTGGGCGGTGAAGGTCTGCAGGGCCTGCTGCCTCTCCTCATCAGTCTGGGAGGGAACAGAGGGGGAGAGAAGACGGAGATCTGATCTTCATGTGGACCACGACCACCTGACGTTAATGCGTGTGTGGCCTTCAGGGTGATGGACGAACACAGAATAAAATGTAAACGATAAAATAACACAGATGGGGATTAAACTTGAAACCACTGTATGACAAACAATGACAGTTACTGAAAAAAAAAGTGTGTGCCAGATATTTGAACCTAAATTCAAATAAAGATATTATTTCTACTCTAATATATTTAACAACAATATATTTTCTCTCTCGCTCAACATTTAATCACTGGACCAACACTGTTCAGCTTTGGAGCTCAGCTTCTCCGTTGTAAGTACGGACACTATGGTAGTTAATGATTATTAAGAATGTATTAGTAATGCAACTTTATCTACAAATTATTTACTTTTGGATTATGCAGCTACATTACCCCTCGTGTTTTTTAATCAGATTATAAAGTAAGGAAATGAACAGCAGATACTACTGGACCCTTTTGACATGACATCAGTTTATCTAGGTGCCGGGTCAAATTTAACCTCCGCTGCAAAAACCCTGCACCTACAGATTTTTTATGAAAACATTTCTACATCATTAAACTACAATTTAGTATTTATCCATGACCAAAAGTCTGGCTTTAAAGGTCAACTGTATGTTCAATATCCCAAATACGTACTTTGGTTTTGTGTGAAATTGGCATTAGTGTCCCATTTAACTCACCAGCAGGGCAAAGACTCCATTTCTGTTCTCAATCCTCTTGAATCTCCTGCTGCCTTTTTGTGTCTGAAACACAATGCGAGACTGAGGCCAATGCACGGGGCTGGAAAAGCCAAATTGATTCCCAAAAGCTGAATCACTTTAGATTTAGATTAGTTCCACCATGAGATACAGCAGCTTTCAAGGCTTCTGCCCCCCGAGCACAGAGCACCATTTGTTCTGATGACAGCGCAGAAACGTCTGCCTCTTTTTAAAGTTGTGAAATAGGGTCAAAGAAGCAAGATGGAAAAACATGGAGAAAGAAAAAAAATTGTAACAGAAATACAGATGATGCATGTGCTGTATCAATCGAGCTAACACAGATGTTAGGTTGGGGGTGCAAGTTGTTATACTCGACAGCAGAGGTTGCTGTCAGACTGTGTGTTCAACATCCTCCTCACCTCACGGTACATGACAGCCTCCAGGCTTGATTTTGCACTGCCAAGGAGAACAAAAGAAAAATCAGCAGACTCTCAATGTATACTCAGAAACAAGTTTGCGGTCTACTCAAGAATAACAATGGCTTATGATTTGGCTTAACACGCAAGAACAAGGCCAACAATACGTGTAGTAAATTGAGAGGATTGCTGTACTTGGATTGAACAAGTCCCCTGTCGATGATTCTCTGTTTAATCTCCTTTATGTGCATGGGACGGCCAGCTTCTTCCAAGACAATCTACATGAGAGAACGGAGAAACACTGAACAAAAAAATCTCACAGTCTCGATTGTGGCAAATATTACTGATAACGCCACACGGAAATATACCTGTGCAGCATCGAGCCATGTGAGGTTTGGCTTCTCTGCTATTTCACTTGGTGGTTCGCTGCAAATGGAGAAAAAAACGTTGATATCATCCAGTGTAACATTCCTATTTGATTTTAGTGGCACACTGAAAATCAACACTCGTGAAATATCAACATTTTAGAGCACATTCACATCCATATTTCAATAAATAATAGAACGGCACCGCTGAACTGGTCATGTGGCGACTGCAAACACCCCGAGCGGGATGATTGTGTACATATGTTTTGAACTCGACAACATGTGTGATCAGGATCACTTGATACCAAATGATGTGGAAAAAAAGAAACTCAAATCCTAATCGCATAGCACTTTGTGTAGGAGAAATCATGGCCTCAAATCTGATTTGTATTATGAGTTGTTTCCCTGTGAGCACCCTCCTACAGAGGGGCGATGCTCTTTTCTGCAGCACCCCTACTCTCTGCAATCCCACTCCCTGCAATCTAAATGGATGATCCAATCTTGCAGACGGTATTCTCTTCATCTAGAAGCAGCAATTACGCCGTATGACATGTTTTAAACCACAGTATTGTTCAACAACCTCTCCAGAGCCTCGGTGGTCCCAGATAGACTTGCGATACTGTCCAGAGCAGGAAACAGAGAGTAGTTCCCCTGACCGTCAGCCTCCATCTCAGATTCAAAAGTGTTGAGTGAATCCATAGGAGACGGGGACCTGTCACGTTACAGAGGAGAAACATTAAACAATGCGTGTGTTATTTCTTTCTGTCTAGAGGCACCTCATAGATTCAGCGAGGATAACATAGACGTCAGCAAGGGGACACAGAAGAAGCTAACTTATATTGCGTGTGTGTAGCTAAGATTAGCTCACAGCTCACGGCTGCTAATATAATATAAAAATAACGTTGAATAAAAGAGTAAAAGTGAGCTAGAAGCGAGCACACACCTCAGTGAAACTGTAGCAAACCAGCAAACCCACTTCTGTCTGTTCGTGCTCCTGTTTGTTTGTTTCCGTGTAAACCGGAACCTTCCCTCAGCCCATTGTTTACATGTGTTTAGAGAGGCTACACGCTAACTTCCACCACTTAGTAGCAGCTTCTGTCGTTATAATAAACCTACTACAAAATATAGCTGTATACAGAAGAAGTACTTAGTAATATGGTTCTAAAATCAAATAAAAAACAGTACGTAGCGGAACGATAGTGCGTGGCTCACACCGGACAGTATTCCTAGCGATATTTGTACCGGATATCCGGTTTAGTTTGTTTTGAACGGAGCCTTATTTATACTGTTCTGGTTATTAAACGGTTCTGAAATAGACAACAACAATAATAATAATGCCAATTTTACATTTACAATTACGGAGAGTGGGACATTTTAAATGGAAATTGTGCAGTACTTGTAAATGGCACTTTGGACGTTAAAACATGGCTCAAATGAGGGTCAATACAATGTTGACCGTGTGAAATTATCAGATTAAATTATTTCAAAGCCTGTGGGTGCATATACTTTTTAAACCTGTGAAAAAACTGAGAAGGTCACGTTTTAAGGTGTCGAATACTGTAAAAGGGGGCAAAACATGCTACTTGACATGTAGGTGAATCTTGAGGGAATCTTGCACTTAAAAGTAGCAGTTGTATGTGTTACAACAAATTACAGTACTCAAATAAATCTAAATTGGGTGTATTTCCTCTATAGCCCAATTACTCAATTATAAAACGGTGTTGTTGAGTTAATATGTGACTTAACCTAGGCATCGTTAACTTGGCAGTCGTCATTCCTCTTCCTCAGATACCTGGCATCAGAGTCCTCTGAAACTGAACTTATTTGCTACTGAAAAATCAACATCGCCAATCTAAATTTTCTATTTTCTGGCATAGTAGCAGACAATAAAAGGGTAAGCTTTATCTTTAATCAGTTTTAATCACGTACTTCATATCAGTCTTTTCTTCAGACCATTAAAATTGCACGATTTCTGGTTCAACCAAATTACAGCAAAAGCATTTTCTCACTTACCCCATTGTAGATGCTGTTTTATACATGCGTGTGAGATGTACGCCTCTTCCATAGTACAATGGAGATTAATGTAATTGACTATGGGGTGCTAACATAATTGTAAAATTAAATTAGAAAACTTCAACAGCAACATTTCTCTTTGTCTGTCACTGTGGACAGTTTTCATTGTAACTGCTTTCGACTTGGGGATACTCCAAATAACGATGTTGCCGTTCATTGCTGTGAAGATAACACAAATAAGGATCCCGTTCGATATATTGGGGTGGAAATTCACTGATAAATATCTCAAATCTTAGAAAAATAAAACCTAAAACATCTTTATACCTGGATATTAGAGATAAAGACAAACTATATATTTTTATTTTGGTGAACCAACCCTTTAATAAAGCTCCCGTATTATGATGGTATCTCCTGCACTTAATCACCTCCTTGTATTTTTGTTGTTGTGCCTAAACTAGGATCCCAACACTAAACTATAAAATCCTTAATGTATCCGTGTTCATGAAAACAGGAGTGACTCAGCTTTCTGTCTAAATTGGATCTCCTCATGTGGCCAAAATTGCAATAAACAAGCCTTGTGGTCATAATTCTAAAATTGCACCAGACAAGCAAAAGGCAGGAGTATTTCACAACATACAGTTAGGACATGATCAAGAACAACTAATGGCTTAAATTGTTTGCTAATTTTGTATCCAAATATATAAACTCTGCAAGCTGGGCCCTGTTATGGCAATTTGTACAGTGGAATTGCAGGGGAGCTCTTTATTTGTTACCCTTGGCTGTGTTCAAAGGGTAACTTCTATTTGGTTTAGATCCAAAGTTGTGCAATTTTGCATCACCAAAATGAGTAAATATCTCCACGTAAATAAATCACTATCGGTGCATTCCCAATGGAAAAATATGAAAAAGGAAACATTTTAAAGCAGGTCAAGGATTATTTACAGAATTGATTGAATGGTTATCACTCGCTGACCTTTGCCTTGGTTTGTCCGGCTGTATCTGAGACTGTCTCTGAGAACTGTTTTCCTACATCATAACAATAAATAATACTGTTATTCATTTTATTCATTTTATTATTTTTTTCAACTGCAGTTACATCTAGGACAGAGACAGTTGAGTAGTTGTGTCCGTGAGTTCTCAGTAACAGTTGAGCCAGCCGTAGTTGAGCAGTACACGCTGTACTCTCCTGTATGGCAGGTAGTATTCACTCTGTCTGGGGCCATCTGAGAAATATAGGTATCCTGTGGGAGGGAAGATTCAAGTTATATGCAAGTATTGATGCTATTATAGTGAACGTGTTTGCAAACAGCTACCTCGTAACACATCCAGTACAGAATCACATCAGCATTCATTTCGAGCCATGTTTCTAGCAACCTTACAAGTCCTTCATTCATCCTCCTTTTATAGTTTAACTTTAAGCTCTGTTTCAGTCTCAATCAACTCCTGAGAAGAATATCTGCGTTTGGAAGTACTCTGTGGTACAAATGTCATGCGCAAGACTTTTCACGTTACACATTTTTCATTTGATCAGTTGCTAAAGGAATAATTTGATTTCCGGCCGAGGAATAGTTAACCACATAACTCCCGTATGACTTGACAGAACCAGGGTAGCTGCTTCCCCCTGTTTCCAGTATTTACGCTAGGCTAAGCTAACCTACTGGCTGTAGCTTCATAGCTAATGGACAAACATCATGCATGACACATGAGAGTGGTAACAATCTTCTCGTCTAACTCTCGGCTAGAAGGCAAATTAGCGAAACAGTCAAACTATTCTTCAATTACAGGAATACTGAACATGATGATAATCGTTTTATGTATTCTGAAATGGGGTGAATGAGTTACGTGCATGACATTTCTCACCATGATTCTCAAAGGCTGCATCTACTTTGGAGCCGATGCCACGGAAATCCTGAGTGATGTATCGTGGATATCCAATGTCCATTTGGTTTCTGCCCTCATCATAGCTGCAAGAGAGAAAAATTAGATGATAAAAAAATGCTTTGAAGGTATGTAGCTGTACCCAATAAATATCTCAATGATCTGTGTTTGGATTCATTTGATCTACTAAAGACCAGCGGGCACATGCCACGTTAACAACAAAAGAAAGACTTGATCATGACACTCACCTCCAATACTGGTTGTTCACAAAAATGAGTGTTTTTCTGGTAGTTGGAACATAGACGGCTGCATCCACCTTACTGACTGAAGAGGGGAGGCCAAGGTTGGTGAGAGACTTTGGAAAACCTGAAATGACTGTTTTTGCATAAGCCCTTATGCCCCAGTATTGACCACCTGTAGAGAAACATTTGGAGGTTATTATATTGTGTACTAATTGAATTGAGTATATTCAATATTAAAACCTAACAAAACCATTATGTACATTACCTTCAAAAAGATACACCACATCCTTGGACGGGACTTCAAAGGCGGCATCGACATAGTTGATTTGTGACCATTTTGTGTTCACTTTCGTGAAACGGATTCCTCTGGCCATTGAACTCTTCCTCCAATAGTATCTAGTAAGGATTTTAAATGTGAAAAGATGTAATTACGTACATGTCCCAGTCAAACAAGATGATCGTTACAAAATCAAAATGTACCCGTTTTTGAAGAAGAACAGGTCTCCCCTGATGGAGGTAGCGGCGTCAAACACCAGATCACGGCTGCACTGCTCATCTCGTGGGTTGGGCAGAGGGTCTGGGTTTGGATCCTCTGTTGGCTCCTCTGGTTCTGGTTCAGGGTCCGGGCCAGGAGGTGGTTTAGGTTTTGGTGCTGTTGTGGGCACTGTTGTACGGCTGCCTGGAAGATGGATTAGTAACATCAGAAATGACTGATCTATAATCTTCAGTCATCATAAAGCAAACGACTATCAACATAAATAACAAAAAGATGCACTTTTAGTAACATGTATTTATGCTTGGGCCTTAAACTCATGTTTAAAGCTCGTCTAACTCTAATGCACATAAACCCCAATGAATATAAAATAGATCCAGTTTAAATCTCATGCAGTTCATTCCTGGAAGTTGAAAATTGCAAAATTGCAAACTCAAGCACAAGACGTTGTCATTGACATACGTATGTCAGTTGTTTACTGGTTGAATAGAATATTTTGTAATGTTGCTCAGATAAAGCCAAAGTAAAACAGATATTTAGCTTGACCTTAATGTAATGGAAGATTGCCTCATCTTAATGTAATTCAATTTGAATGTCAAAGCCTGTGTGGTAACTGATGTTTTTGCTCACCATATAGGACTTGAACCCCACGCTTATCATCATCTGGCAGCCTGTATCCGTTTGTGTTGACATATTGATAAGTGGGATACATTAGTGCACTTCTGTCCCTGGAGTGATCCAGGCCCAAAGCGTGGCCAAACTCATGGGCCGCCACCAGCAGCAGATTCACACCTCAACACAGCAGATTACAATTTCAGACCGTTTTTTATTTTATATACAGTACATTTACTTATTTAATAATCTCTGTTCTATAAGGAAGTCAAAATCCAGTTTTAATGGAAATTATGTGGAATATGTTGGTTTTAATTTTTTCACTCACACCAAACAGTCTAAACTTGTATACAGGGATTTATAAACAGAGAGATGATATACCTCTATGGGAACGGCACATATTATACACTTTACCTCTTTGGGTGAAAGTCCACCTTTCATCATCGTCAAAGTGTGTGTCTCCTCCCTGACCCCGACCAGGAGAGTTGGCATGAGCCAAGACTCCCCCCGCCCCGTCAAAAGGGTAAAAGTCCCCGTGATCTGCAATAGTACAAAGAGGACCATGTACTCTACAGTATCAGAGTGTAAATCTATAATTGCATTCAGAGAAAAGGTTTCAGCTGGCTGTGTAATAATCTCTTGTTCAATCCAGACTCACATCCACCCTTGAAGAGGATCATGATGTCTGCAGTACCGCTGTTGACCTGTTTGAAGTCCAGAGGGATGACATCGCTGTAGAGCTGGAAGGCCTGAGCAATGGTAGCATCCACCTGACTCTGGGTCAGATCTTGAGTGTACTGAGTGATCCTGGTGAAATCATATCATACAGCATGTTGTTTTCATCATCATCATCATCATCATCATCATCATCATCATCATCATCATCATCATCATCATCATCTGTACGTATTCAACCACCAAAAATACAAATAGAGTGACATAAGTATTGACAATAACAACATGCCCCTCTACCAGCTACCGGTATGTAATCTGCCTTTTCTCCCATCTGGGTTTCCCAGCGAAGTGTCCATATCGGCTGATGTCTGACACACCGCACCTGGGGGCCTTCATCACCTCCACAGTCTCATTATCCAACACACCAGTCACCTGATAGTCAGAAGATGATATGAGGTGACAAAATCGTAGAGATTTTGAAAGTGAGGTTTGAAAAACAGGGAATATTTGGCCATTGGCCACACGATCAATCCTTGGTAACACTTTATAATAACTACACACTATTTAGCATTAGTAAACACTCAATGCATCATTTATAAAGCATTGTTCTAACATGAACACTCATTAGTAACTCATTAGTATGCAATTCATAAACAGTTATACATGTTTTATTCTTGATTAATAAGCTTGCCTATTACTCATTTCATGATTGGGTTTTCATACTTTATAAATGATGGATTCCCCATTTGTAAATTAAATAATATATATTGCAAACCAGTTATTAAGGACTTATAGATGATGCACTAATGGTTAATATGTCCTTTATAAACGTGTTTTAATACTGCAATTCATGATTAATTCAGGTAGTTACTAGTCATTAGTTAAGTATTACTCAATTATTTTGTGTGACCCCATCTAAACTGCGGACTATCTATGCAGTTATCTTCTCAACAGAAAAAGGAAATAGACACAATACAAAGTGATAAAGAACATTGATATGATGGTGATGGGGTGATGCCTGTCAGTGGCACGAGTGGTGAGTATGTTTCAGAGTTTGCTGGCACATACATATTATTGATTCATTATGAGTATCTAGTCTCAGCTAGTTGGCTGTGACTTGTTTGCTAGCTAGCCAGCTAGCAAGCTAGTCACTAACTAGAGGTCCTGAGACAGGAACGCACCACCTCAGTTGTAAGTAGATGAATTCAGATGATATCTCTATCTGGTGCGGGGCCACTGTGGTGACACGGTAGTGACACGTCATCAACGTGGGACACATGTTTACGCTATAGGACCCTGTGTGTCCCACATTGATGACGTATCACCATCGCGGCCCGGGCCAGAAAGAATGCCGGCCAGGTGATGTGAGGTGAGTGCACCAGTGGGGACATATTTCTCAGTTTGCTGGTATAAATGATTGATTATGAGTATCTCGCTATCATCTGGATTGGTCTACTTACAACTGAGGTGACGGTGTGTCGCGTGCCTGTCTCAGGACCTCTAGTAAGTGAATGCCAGTATGCTAGCTCGCTAGCTAGCCAGCTAGCATACTGGCAGACTAGATCAATAATAAATAATGTGTACGTACGCACTAGAAACATACTCACCACTCGTGCCACTGACGGACATCGCTTCCCATCACCATCATATTAATGTTCTTTATCACTTTGTGTTGTGTCTATTTCACTTTTCTGTTGAGAAGATAACTGGAACTTGTGTTAACTTGGAGGGACTGCTTATAAATGCGTTGTAAGGAATAGATAATCCTCACTTTAGTTGGGGTCACACAAAATACTTAACTAACGACTAGTAACTACCTGAAGTAATCATGACTTGCAGTATTAAAACACGTTTATAAAGCACATGTTAACCATGAGTGCATCATCTATAAGTCCTTAATTGGTTTGTAATATATATTACTTAATTTATAAATGGGGAATCCATTTATAAAGTATGAAAACTCAATCATGAAACACATAATAGTCAAGCTTATTAATCAAGAATAAAACATGTATAACTGTGTTTATGAATTGCATACTAATTACTAATGAGTGTTCATGTTGGAACAATGCTTTATAAATGATGAATTAAGTGTTTACTCATGCTTTACCAATGCTAAATAGCATGTAGTTATTATAAAGTGTTACCCAATCATTTGTCAGTCATAAGCAGTCACAATTTCTTTAATTACAAGAATGCAGACCTAGACTTCAACGCTTTCATTCATTGCAATTACCTCGAGGCCAAAGAAAGCCTGCATGGTCTGTAGATCCTGGCTAAAGGAGCTCTTAACCATTCTTTGCACTGTGGAGTTTGTCACCCCAACATCAGCGTAGAACTGAGAGAGGTAGCCCTGATAACAGAAGGAGATTATTGTATTGCAAGCAATTCATAGTTAATTTCATCTGACTATAGCGGAGCTTATTTCCTGTAAATACACAAATCTAAAGGCTTCTTGCAACCTGTCTCGTCTCTCTCATCACTAGCAAGACGTTCAAATCACCTGCTCAGTCCAGACACTTCTTATCTAATATTTATGCAGGGTATATATTGCATTACCTCTGCCAGGTTTTCATCCTCTGGTGAAACTGTTGGAGCGATGGTAGGTGCTGCATGACTAAGGGCTAAACAACCCAGCAATACAATCCAAAGATCAGCAAGAGACATATTTTTTAAATGTTTTCTTCTCTTCGTCCACTCTCCTCTAATAAAGGCAGGCTTGACAGGCTGAGGTGCATATTGTTCTGATATGAGCTGAATAAGTGTTAACACAAGCCCCTGTGCCAGAAGGGGGGAGTAAATAGTGGCCCCTCTGATAACATGTGGGAGGAGACAATATGATCACTTTAACTTCACTCATGAAACATCTGTGAAGCAGTTTAATTGTTTTCTTCTGTTGTCACCATTTCTGTTAATGAGATGCCTCCATGTGCCTCTTTTTATCCCTCCTTTATGATTCACCTTCCAATGCGTTTGTTTATTCTGTCACATGTGCACAGTTCACTAAACCAGTCAAGCATAATATACAGTATACAGTAATCTAAGAACCAAAGTCCAACACTGAGCTGCAAACAAGCGTCTCAATTAAGTAAGGTTAGGGCCCTAAAACTTTCTGTAGATTATACTATAGAGTATGTTATAGTGACCTCAATATCATCCAAAACAACCAAAACCAATGTGTGTAAAATGTTGATACTTCTTATATGTTTTACACAGTGAAAAAAAGTCTGAGGTCAAATTGACCCCAAAGAACACCGATGCATACAATATGTGTACAGGACATTGAAAACATATCATCGTGTTCATTTTATGTTTACCCAGTTGTCCCCATTAAATTAGGAAAAGTCATGAAATATGAAGCAAAACAAATTAGGTCAATCATTTATTTAGAGACGTTAAACATTGAATGGGGTCAAATTGAACCCAAAGGTAATAGAAGGGTTAAAGGACATGATTTGCTTCGTTCGTCCATCTTTAATCTGGTGTTTACTGGCAAACCAGGAACACCCCCCAACAAACTGTCAGCATGTTATTGTTCTCAGTGTTCTTGTGTACTTTCTGATAACCTTTGATGTACAGTGGCCATAGTCCAGTGTGGTGGGTCAACATGAGCATGTGCATTTAACTCACATCACATTCGTTCAAGGCACTGAGGTCCACTGGTTGAGGTTGGAACTAGCCGATGTTGCTAAAGTTGCTGTGCACATACTTCAACATTACAGGGACACCTCATGATGCAACTGTTTGCGTTGACTGAAACTGCTCATTTGCACCTTACTGACTACGTATAAATATGTTTTGTGGAGGAAAATAAATAAATAAATAATATGAACCGGATGCAGTGATGGAAGATGGGTAGTTTACCTTTGTAAATACTGTACTTACTGAAATACAATTCTAAGGTACTTGGGTATTTTCATTTGATGTGGCTTCATTACATTTTGTATCCAAATACACTGGGCCCTTTTATGGCAATTTGTACAGTGGAATTGCAGGTTCAAAGGGTAACTTTGAACCCCTTTTACTTTAGATTCAAAGTTGTGCAATTTAGCATCACCGAAATGAGTAAACATCTCAAAGCAAATACATTCACTGCGTCTGCTCCGCAGGCTGCGTCTGCTCCAGGGATTCCGGAGTCATATGCTTGGTCTATGTGAAGGCCAGATCGTACTGTAACGGGGTGGAAGGACTCAAACGCAATATGACTGAATGGTGGGTTTTGAACAGAGATTTAGTCCAGCAGAACACACAGGGGAAACAGACAAGCCAGAAGGCAGGAATCACGGGGTCGGGGACAGAATAGGATGGTAATTACCAGACAGGGGCAAGGTGGAGAAGTCCAAGCAGGCAGGGTCGTACTCGGGGGAGAAGTGCGGGGTCGTCAGGCAGAACACAGAGAACACATAGCTGGAGGGTCTGGCATTAGTAATTCATTTAGTGCACATTTCGTGAACCGTTTAGGTCCGCTGAGAGCCAAAATGCCCTAACTTTCTTCCTGGATCTTGGACACCTCTGGTTCCACAACAGAGGAGCTCTGCTCAAGCAGATGCATCAGTACATAGCAAGCAAGGCCGTGTGGAATATTGTTTCAACCATAAGTAAGTCATAGTTCAGTTTTTTGGCTGGAATGTGGTTGATATCTTGCTGAGGCTTTGTCTGACAAGGGATTCTGTAGGTCGTACACTTTCCAGAAAGGTGCGCCAATCATGTGTGGCATCAAGCTCGGGATATGAAAATTTATATTTACATAACTTGGGGAGCTCTTTCGAGTCACTTTCGAACCACTTGAGTCATATTTATGATTGAATTGTGTTATCAACATGTAAAATGGACTTATGTGCTCTTGGAAGGCCAGGCTGAGCAGTTTTGTTTTGCTATGTCACATCAGTGGCACTGGTATCGATTAATGGGAGTACGAGGACTTGGAGAGTGAGGAAGAGCTCTTGATGAAGAATTCAGACCCCAGTTTTGGGGGTGCTGGGGCTCTTAAACACTCAAGGGAATAGGTGCAGCAGAGTGAACAGGTGAGAGTGATAGAGCTGACGAGATGTGAACAACAGGTGTACTGAATGAACTGATTAAGTATGTGGTAGAAACTTGAAGCTGAACTGTGACATGATCGTATGGTTATCACTCGCTAAATCTTTGCCTTGGTTTGATCCTGTTATTTGCTGTACGCCTGTCCGGCTGTCTCTGACACCGTCTCTGAGAACTGTTGTCTGACAGCAAAGCAAAAGAGAATACTTTTATTTATTCGATTTTATTTTCAACTGCAGTCACATCTTAGACAGAGACAGTTGAGTAGTTGTGTCCGTGAGTTCTCAGTAACAGTTGAGCCAGCCGTAGTTGAGCAGTACACGCCTCACTGTCCTGGACTGCAGGGAGAACTCGCGCTGTCTGGGGCCATGTGTGAAATATAGGTGTCCTGTGGGAGGGAAGATTCAAGTTATATGCAAGTATTGATGTTATTATGGTGAATGTGTTTGCAAACAGCTACCTATTAACACATCTAGTAGATACAGAGTCACATCAGCATTCATTTTGAGCCGTGTTTTCATTAACCTTTCAACTGTAAATTCATCATTAATTTTATATTTTAACTTTAATCTCTGTTTTGGTCTCCATCAACTCCTGAGAAAAAAAATCTGCGTTTGGAAATACTGTGGATTTGTGACTGCAAGACTTTTCACATTACACATTTTTGATTTGATCATTTGCTAAAGGAATAATGTGATGCTCGGCCAATGAATAGTCAACCACATAACTCTTATGACTTGAACAGAACTGGGTAGCTGCTTCCCCCTGCTTCTAGTTATTGTGCTAGGCCAGGGATTCCCAAAGTGTGGTGCGCGCACCCCTGGGGGTGCGCGAGCTGCCTCTAGGGGGTGCGCGAGGAAAAATGTAATGGTGGTCTAATGGTGTAATAATTAATATTAAACATAATTTAAAAAAAAATAAGTAGGATTTTTTAATTATAAAAATTCCCTTTGTAAGATTTAAATTTAAAATTAAAAACGTACAATTTAATAAATAGATGCACTTCCGGTCCGGCCGCCAGAC
This sequence comes from Myoxocephalus aenaeus, assembly GCA_038501785.1. Taxonomy (NCBI): domain Eukaryota; kingdom Metazoa; phylum Chordata; class Actinopteri; order Perciformes; family Cottidae; genus Myoxocephalus; species Myoxocephalus aenaeus. Next base: position 4,678,905 of record JBAMJR010000180.1, read on the forward strand.
TGTCTTTTACGTACACACTAGCTAGCCTAGCTCGTGTCCCTAACGTCATTTCATTCATTCAGCAACATCCATGAAAATATGTTAAACTGGCTGAAATCGGGGAAGCTGTCAGGTGGGACATCTGAAGCTATCAGTAATAAAAGAGGAGAGGGACAGAGAGAGAGTGAGGAACCGGAGGCGAGAGAAACGGAGAGGTGCGTTGGGGAGAAACCGGGAGAAGAAATCGACCGGGAGTCGGAGCAAGAGGAGACGGAGGAGACCGAGAAGGAGGAAGGGATATCACAGACAAACCGGGAGCACAGAGGCCCATCGCGGAGTCAAGGTGAAAAAAGAGGAAACGAGAGTGAGTATCAGACTGGGAAAAAAAAAGAGGAAATATGATGACAATTATCTGGGTCTGGGCTTCACTTGGATTGGCAATGCAGATTGCCCGAAGCCACAGTGGTGTTGTGCAGTGAGGTTCTGGCTAACAGCTGTCTGAAGCCCTCTTATTAGCGCCGCCACCTGAACACCAAGCATGCCAGTGCAAGTCAGAAGCCCCTTACATTTTTTAGATCAAAATTGGAAGAGTTACAAAACAGCCAAAAACAATTGCAGTCTCATTCATGTGTTGGGTCTACACAAAACGCACTACGTTTTCTCACTTTCTCCCCCTCCCTCTCCCTCTCTATCTCTCTTGCTGCAGGCTGAGCCACCTGCGCTGCATGTGAAAATCCTCATATGGACTCCTCCTTTTTTATTTATATCTGTTTCTGAGCCTATGCATGTGCCACTCTTTGTTCTTTACGTGGCTTACTGTGTTTAAGTAAATAAATGTGAAATGCAATCTGCCTCTGAGCCTGTGCGTGTGTCCTCGCCATCCTTATTGCTCTTTAAAAGTGACGCCTTGTGTAACTGAAATTTATACAGCGGACAAAATCTTGTAACAAACGCCACGCGCGAGCAAACAGTTCTCGCATTGGTCCGATTTTATGCGGCTATAAATAGGCTCTGTTGCGTTTTTTTTTTTAGGTGTGGGGGATTGGGGGTGCGTGAACCCGGTCGGGATGTAGAAGGGGGTGCGTGGCCTAAAAAGTTTGGGAACCGCTGTGCTAGGCTAAGCTAACCTCCTGGCTGTAGCTTTAAATCTAATGGACAAACATCAACTTTGAACATAAGAGTGGTAACAATCTTCTTGTCTAACTTTCGGCAGGAAGGCAAATAAGCAAATCAGTTAAACTATTCTTCTGATATAAGAATAGTGATCATGATGATGATCATTTTATGCATTCTGAAATGGGGTGCATGAGTTACATGCATGACATTTCTCACCATAACTCTCAAAGACTGCATCTAATTTGGAGCCAATGCCAGGGAAGTCCTGAGGGGTGTATCGTGGATATCCAATGTCCATTTGGTTTACACCCTCATCATAGCTGCAAGAGAGAAAAATGAAACACTTAAAAACATGCTTTGAAGGTATGTAGCTGTACCCAATAAATATCTCAATGATCTGTGTTTGGATTCATTTGATCTACTAAAGACCAGCGGGCACATGCCACGTTAACAACAAAAGAAAGACTTGATCATGACACTCACCTCCAGTACTGGTCGTTCACAAAAATGAGTGTTTTGTTGGTAGTTGACACAAAGACGGCTGCATCCACCTTACTGACTGAAGTGGGGAGGCCGAGGTTGGTGAGAGACTTTGGAAAACCTGAAATGACTGTTTTTGCACGAGCCCTTATGCCCCAGTATTGACCACCTGTAGAGAAACATTTGGAGGTTATTATATTGTGTGGTTACCTACACCTTAACAGTCCTAATTAAATTGAGTATATGCAATATTAAAACCTAACAAAACCATTATGTACATTACCTTCAAAAAGATACACCACATCTTTGGATGGGACTTCAAAGGCAGCATCGACATAGTTGATTTGTGACCATTTTGTGTTCACTTTCGTGAAACGGATTCCTCTGGCCATTGAACTCTTCCTCCAATAGTATCTAGTAAGGATTTTAAATGGGAAAAGATTTAATTACGTACATGTCCCACTCAAACAAGATGATCGTTACAAATCAAAATGTACCCGTTTTTGAAGAAGAACAGGTCTCCCCTGATGGAGGTAGCGGCGTCAAACACCAGATCACGGCTGCACTGCTCATCTCGTGGGTTGGGCAGAGGGTCTGGGTTTGGATCCTCTGTTGGCTCCTCTGGTTCAGGGTCCGGGCCAGGAGGTGGTGTAAGTGTTGGTTCTGATATGGAAAGTGATGTACGGCTGCCTGAGAGATGGATTAGCAACATCAGAAGTGACTGATCTATAATCTTCAATTATCATAAAGCAAACGACTATCAACATAAATAACAAAAAGATGCACTTTTAGTAACATGTATTTATGCGTGAATATAAAATAGATCCAGTTCAATTGTCATGCAGTTCATTCCTTTGAGATGGAAGTTGAAAGTTGCAAACTCAGGCACAAGACGTTGTCATTGACATGAATATGTCAGTTGAATGGAAGATTGCCTCATCTTAATGTAATCACATTGTAATGTCAAAGACAGTGTGGTATCTGATGTGTTCGCTCACCATAAAGTTCTTGAACCCCAAGCTTGTCATCCTCTGGCAGCTTGTATCCGTTTGTGTCGACATATCGATATTTGGAATACATTAGTGAAGTTTTGTCGCTGACATGATCCAGGCCCAAAGTGTGGCCAATCTCATGGGCCGCCACCAGCAGCAGATTCGCTATTCAACAAATCAGATTACAATGTCAGACCAGTTTTATTTTCAATACAGAATATTTACTTATTTAATAATGTTTGTTCTACAGGGAAGTACAAATCCAGTTGTATTGGAAATTATGTGGAATGTGTAGGTTTTTATTTTTTTCTTCACACCAAACAGTTTATAGAGATCTAAACTGATACGGGAATATTATATACCTCTGTGGGAACTGCACAGGTTATACAACTTACCTTTTACGGAGAGACTCCACTCTTCATGATCATTAAAGTGTATGTCCCCACTTACACCCTGTCCAGGTTGGAAAGCATGAGCCAACTCTCCATCCAGCGCATTAAAAGGCCAAAAGTCCCCGTGAGCTGCATTAGCACAAAGAAGCTCTCGTAATCTTTATCAGCGTTCAAGTCTATAATTGCATTCAGAGAAAAGGATTCACATAAACATCAGCAAGGCTGTTTACAAATCTCTTGTTCAATCCAGACTCACCTCCAGTCGCAAAGAGGATCGTGAAGTCTGCAGTACCGTTGTCACTGATGTCAGATGATGATATGAGGTGACAAAATCGTAGAGATTTTAAATGTGCAGTTTGAAAAACAGGGAATATTTAGCCATTTGCCACACAATCAATACTTTGTCAGTTATACGTAGTCACAATTTATTTGATTACAAGAGAGCAGACCTAGACTTCAATTTCATTCATTGTCATTACCTTGAGGCCAAAAAAAGCCTGCATGCTCTCTAAAACCTGGATGAAGGAGCTCTTAGCGATCATTTGCACTGAGGAGTTTGTCATCTCAGTATCAGTGTAGAAATGAGAGAGGTATCCCTGGTAACAGAAGATGATTTTATTGTAAGCAATTCATAGTTTATTTCATCTGACTATGGCAGAGCTTATTTCCTGTCAATACACAAATCTATAGACTTCTTGCAGGTAATGTAAGCTGTAATCACCTGTTCAGTCCAGACACTTCTTATTACTAATATTTATGCAGGGTATTTATTGCATTACCTCCGCCAGGTTTTCGTCCTCTGGTGAAACTGTTAGAGCGATGGTAGGTGCTGCATGACTAAGGGCTAAACAACCCAGCAGCACAATCCAAAGATCCGCAAGAGACATATTTTTTCAATGTTTTCTTCTTAGTCTACTCTCCTCTTATAAAGGCAGCATTGACAGACTGAGGTGCATATTGTTCTGATATAAGCTGAATAAATTGATGCAATGCCCCTGTGCCAGAAGGGAGGGGGAGAGAGAGTAAATAGTGAAATGACACTGATTTACTTCTTTCATCCATATTTAATCTGGTGTTTGGTGGCATTGCAGGAACACACCCCCACAAACTGGCAACATGTTTGTTGTTTACAGTGTTCTTGTGTACTTTCTGATAACCTTTGATCTACAGTGACCATAGTCCAGTGTGGTTGGTCAACGTGAGGGAGTCCATTCAACTCACATCACAGGACAATCTTTCAAGGCACTGAGGTCCACTGCTTGAGTTTGGAACTACCTCTCTCAGACATTTTGGGACGCTGATGTTGCTAAAGTTGCTGTGCACATACTTCAACATCACAGGGACACTTAAGCTCATGATGCAACTGTGTGCGTTGACAGAAACGGCTCATTTGCACCTTCCTGACTACTTATATGTTTTGTAGAGTAACACATCTAAGCCTTATTGCTTGCAAAGAGAAAACAATTGTATGAACCTGGTGCAGTGATGGACGATGGGTGCTTTACCTTTGTACTTACTGAAATACGATTCTTATAAAGGCAGCATTGACAGGCTGAGGTGCATATTGTTCTGATATGAGCTGAATAAAATGATGCAATGCCCCTGTGCCAGAAGGGAGGGGGAGAGAGAGTAAATAGTGAAATGACACTGATTTGCTTCTTTCATCCATGTTTAATCTGGTGTTTGGTGGCATTGCAGGAACACACCCCCACAAACTGGCAACATTTTTGTGTTCTTGTGTACTTTCTGATAACCTTTGATCTACAGTGACCATAGTCCAGTGTGGTGGGTCAACGTGAGGGAGTCCATTCAACTCACATCACAGGACAATCAAGGCACTGAGGTCCAATGTTGCTAAAGTTGCTGTGGACATACTTCGACATCACAGGGACACTTAAGCTCATGATGCAACTGTGTGTGTTGACAGAAACGGCTCATTTGCACCTTCCTACTACTTATATGTTTTGTAGAGTAACTTAAGCCTTATTGCTTGCAAAGAGAAAACAATTGTATGAACCTGGTGCAGTGATGGACGATGGGTGCTTTACCTTTGTACTTACTGAAATACAATTCTGTGGTACTTGGGTATTTTCATTTCATGTGGATTTAAACTTGTAGTTTATTACATTCCAGAGTGAAATATTGCACGTTTTACACCACATGTATTTGTCAGCTGTAATTGATGGTTTACTTTGCAAATTAAAATGTTCAACATCTATGATGACCAGCAACAAGATTGAATTGCTGCTCATATGCTAATGACTCTTAGAAAATAATAATATAATGCAACATGGACAGGGGCCATTTTGCATTCTGCATTCTGAACACTTTTATTCATTTTGTTAATAATAATAATGTACTGCAAGACTTTAACTCTTAATGGAGTATTATTACATTGCTTAAGAATCTGTGTCTTCCACGACTTCATTGAAGATCGAAGATGAAACAACTGTGTACAAAAGCATCTGATATGTATGGGCAAAAAGGTTATCTTAATGTCCAGTAAGGCACATCATCTTAATACATTTTTGGATTTACAACATAGTCAAAGTAACGTTAACACTAACATTATGAGGTTTTTAAATGGTACTCAGTATTGAATGTACATCCGAGGACATCTAGGAAAAAGAATACACAATATTTGTAAAATAATTATAAACTTTGCATTTGATATTCACAAGTTTTTAGTACTTTACATCCTTTCATATAAGAAGATGTATACATGTTATTGTACCCAAGAGGGCGGTCAGAGATGCAATTGACATACAGGAACACAAATCTAAACCAATTCAGTAAAATACATGAAGATACGTACTTATTATCTCAGTTTTACAACTATAGTAGTTCAAGGATGTATTCTCAGAAACTTGCCCAGCACTGTATTGACTGTATCAACATCCTAGCCAAGAATTTGCTGAAATAATTTTCACCACCCGGTTTTGTCTGAAGTCATACTGGTAGGATTTTGTCCCACTGAAGAGGAAGATGCTACCTGTCAACAGAAGATCATACAAAAAGTGTGTTACCTCCTGGTGTTGTTTCAAAGCAAATGAGCTGAAACGTGAACAATAAAGTTTAGCTGTAAACACAAGATTTCTACTTGACTAACACATCGTTCTAAAACAGGGTTGATAGGCGTTTTCAGTATAAAAGTGTGTCCAGTGCGGTAAACCTCACCTAAACACGGTAAAAACAAGAAATTATAACTTCTATTTCTGTTGTGCTCTATTTGTATCCTGCTGCTTTAGTCTATATATTATACAAAGTTCATGACCGAAAACTGTGACCGTTTTTCTGTTCTTTGTTTACCGTCTAACTTAAAGGCAGCGTCGACCCGTCTCGGTATTCCAGGCCAGTCTGTTTGGATGAGTCTGGGGAAGCCAGCGTCCATCCTTCTCCTCTGCTCATCATACCTGAGATTGGATTATTCAACTACATTGATTATTTGTGTCTTTTTCAGTGCAAGGATGTTAATATGTTGATGCATGAATGTTATTCATCCAGCTAAATCTTTTAACTACTGTGTTTGTTGATTAAAATTTCTGATGTTAAGCTATAATAAAGACTTCCTTCTGGTCAAATGGAAAGTTATTTACTGCCTTCGAATGGGTGTTAAAGGTGCCGTGTAGATATGGATAATGTATTTATCTATTAAATTTGATAGGTACGGTTTCCTTTTCATGTTAAGCATTAGAACACGTTACCTGTAATAAACCTCTCCTGTGAAGAAGACCGTCTTCCCAGATTCACTGATATGCACGGCAGCGTCGACCTGCCTGACTTGGGAGGAGAAGCCGTACTCGTAGATGGAGCCAGCATGACTTTTCATCTTAAGCTCTCGAACCACCCAGTACTTATGACCTGGAAAAACACAGCCGTGTCACTGCATTTTGGGACACTATGAAAAACAGCAACATACCACAAGCCCTGCCAAACTCAATTAGCCTCTTGCATGGACTGCAACACTTAAGTTGCACAAGGCTGTAATTTGGCCGCATTTTGTGTCCCCCCCCCCCCAACTAGGAATCCAGCAATGTCATGCTGACAAGCCCTAAGTGATGCTTTGCAGACTGTCCATTACTCTACCAGTGAATATGTACGCCACGCCTTTGGCAGGGATGTCATAAGCGGCATCCACGTGAGAGCTGATGCTGGGTAAATATGTGCTGCTGTGGCTCTCTCGCAGGCGATTCCAATAAGTTGTCCGCATTGTCCTCATCCACATGTACCTGGGTTGAGACAATAATCAGACTCAGTTACATCTTTAAAGGTCTTTTGCAATCATTATATAAAAGCATATTTGACATATTTTGTACCTGTTTTTAAAGAAAACTATCTCATTTTCAATCATAACTGCTGCATCAAAAGAAAAGTTGGGGTCACACTTTTTGGGAGCTGGTTGTGTTTCAACTTTTCTTGTTTCTTTTCCTAAGAAACGTTGGAACAGAATGCATTAGATGCAACATTGCACATAATGGTTCACTCCTCTCTGATCACTTTATTTCCATTTTGCCCAAACAGTCACTGCACATATTTTATTTGCTCCTCACCATACAGTGTTTGGATCCCAAGCACATCATCTTTGGCTAGAGCGTACTGTGCACCGCTTTGATACCTGTAGTTGGGGTACATGACAGCAGAGGGGTCTTTTGAGTGGGTCAAACCCAGCGAGTGGCCGAGCTCATGAGCCGCAACAGCGAACAGGCTGTAACCTGAAATACAGCAACAGGTGAGTCCTGTTAGTACATTTAGCAGGTAAATCCACACAAAATTATGCAGCAAACGTCTGTCTAAGGGTTGGAAACGTTCATGTGTGTTTCACTTTTGACCACACCCAAGCGATGACGTCATATCAGGTGCTTTCTGTCAGCTGACAAAGGCGTGAGCAACTGCTGCTGTGAAGGTGGTGTTTAAAGTTTCAACTCACAAAAAGAAACGCAGCAGCTGTTTGATGCCAATTGTGGATTAATAATTAAAATTGTGAAAAGAAGTATTCAGATCCTTTACTTCAAAAGAAAATTTGCTGATTTTAAACCTTATCTCCAGATGAATTTGGTATACAGTGTAAGTTTGGTATGAGCCGCAATGTGGCTAAAAAATGTCCTTGTTGTCATCGCTTGTGTTACGTTTCCAGCAGCGAAAATGACACCCCAACGTGTGAGTGCAGAGGATGTTATGGACAAGGATTGTAGATTTTACAGTGTTTAGGTTGACCCAGATATTCAGCCGTATACAGTATGACGAGAGCAAATACCGACTTAACCTCCGATTGCAACAAAAATCGAATCATTCTGCTGTAATGAATGTCAGTGACAATGTTTGGTGGGTTTATTTTGTTTACTTGTCAGACACAGCGCAATGTCAATGATGCTTGTCGATGCATCCTGGTACATGTAAGCACAACCGGCCTGGCTCCGCAGCAGGAGAGATCAGCTTTCCCGGTCAATATAGCACAAACTGGGGAATTTATTTCTTGACACATCAGCAGTGGTTGGATATCAACATAAAAGGTGTCACATTTCCTCTTTAAGTAGAAGTACAAATGTAAAAAGAAGTAAAAGGCTTGCAGTCAAAGTATTGTCAGCAAAATGTACCTAAAGTATCAAAAGAAAACATATTCTTTATGCAGGAAATTTCCCCAATTACATTATTTTATCATATATTAGATAGTTATTGTTCGGTAAGTAACATTTTATTAATGCTATTGATGGGATAGAGCTAATTATATACTATTCAGTAAACTAATGATACCAATGCGTACAATTGAATACTTAAGTTGATCTTAGTTTGTATCATCTTTGTGTAACTAAAACTGTACAGTGGGAAATATTGATTACTGTCAACAAAGCATTGTTTTGACAGTCTGCAAACATTTCCTGATTCTTATCTTCTATGCGACAGAAGCTAGAATATACAGTAGATATAGAAATAGGGTAATCTTACACGTTTCATTCTGACAAACCTTGCCTCCCTGCCGTCCACGTCTCATCCTCATCAAAGTGCACGTCTCCTCCTGTCCCCTGCCCTGGCTGAAAGGCGTGAGCCAGCACTCCCCGGGGTCCATCAAAGGGAAAGAAATCCCCATGAGCTGCAACAGAAAAAGCACTTCTTCACACTATGAATGAGAGAGGACTCTCTCTCTCTCTCTCTCTCTCTCTCTCTTTGTGCATTTCTATTAACAATAATTAGGTGATCAGATTTACTTCTCCGGGCGAAGGAGAAGACTATATCAGCTTTGCCGTGCTTGACTTGGATGAACCTCAGCGGTGCAGCATCGCTCCACAGCTTCAGGGCTGAACGAAAGGCCTGTTCCACGTCCTCTCTCTTCATGTCCGGAGTGTATTTGGCAATCCTGCAGTGCCAAAGATGGACGCACAAACGTGAGACAGTAGGAACAACAAGTTCCACAGCTGCAGCTATAACATATAATCTGTTGAAGTGGCTAAATGAAATCTACAAGAAAATACTAATTTTACACAATTACAGTAGTCAGTAAAACCAAAACATCTCACATGTATGTGATGGTGTGGTTCTTCCATTTAGGCATTCCAGGGTAAAAGCTGAAGTTTTCCACATCTGGAACACCACACCTGGGCTCCCTCATCACATCCAGGGTGGTAGGGTCCAGACCACCTGTCTCTCTCAGACCAAAGAAGGTTTGCATTTCTCTGATCTTTTGCTCCACGGTTGACGACGTGGATCTGATCCTTCTCCCCGACACTCTGCCTCTGGGACTCAGGTTGTAAAACCTCGTGAGGTAGCCCTGTTGTTGAGAAGAGTTCACATCTGGAGGATCAGGTCTTAGTGGTGTACTGTAGTCTGTTACAGTATTTAGATATGATGTCTATATTTGAGGTGAGGTTAAAGGCAGGTTTTTTTTTTTTTCAGATGCAAATACAACAGAGATTGACAAATGATTGTTAAATATCGATTCAAATAATTTCCCCCGAAATTACAGGCACTAAATTGTGTTTACATCAGAGGACATTTTTCAGCAATGTCATTTTTTTTCTAATTTGGTAATTATTTTCATGAAAAACACGGATGAGGTGAATCCAGGTAAAAGTTGACCCTATTAAATGTAAAGTGAAGTATATCAATTGAAAGAGGGAGATGAGAGGTTTTGACATAATTGCGAAGTGAATTTGCAGAAAAAGCTGCAATTTAGAACCAAAGGCGTACCCCATATTTAGTTTTTCCCTGTCCAACCATCTGGTCACATTGAGATAAAGCCATACTTCTAAATTATTAGTATGTATTATTGTATCATCCTGGTGTAACTAAAACTGTAGAGTGGAGTGAAAACTACAGACAAAGTACAAAGAAGCATAACATGAAATACTAAAATAAAGTACCAAAAAAATGTAGGTGTGCAAGAAAATATTGATTACTGTGAACAAGAAGTATGAAAGACAAAGCATTATTCTGACAGTGTGCAAACATTTCCTGATTCGTATCTTCTATGCGACAGAAGCTAAGCTATAGAATATACAGTAGATATAGAAATAAGGTAATCTTTCGTGTTTTAATTCTGACAAACCTTGCCTCCCTGCCGTCCACGTCTCATCCTCATCAAAGTGCACGTCTCCTCCTATCTCCCTATATATGTATTATTATGTATGTATCGTGGTTGACAGTTGACCAATTACCTCTCTGACTTTCACAAAGCAGTTTGTTTAAAAACATATAAACTGTATATCTTTATAGTTAAAAAATAAGCATTTAAAAAGATTATTTGTACATTTAGTTCAAGTGGCACATTAAGAAAATGGCAATAGATGCATACATTCTAATAAGAAAAACAAAGCAACAAAGCGTTGTTCTGTACAACCAAAGTCATATTCATAATCATGAAAGTCAATATGGATTAGAGCCAACATTTCTAATGGGATATCTTTGTCTCATATAAACTACAAAGACGGTCGTCCACCTACAAACCTCAGCCAGCTCCACATCCTCAGGCCTCGGCCACTGATCCTGACCGATGGGTAGAGTCCACAAGACTTCTGCTAACACCAGAGAGCCCAAAACAGGTATCCACAGCCAGAGCAACATCATGTTTTGAATGCACATTCCACCAGGCTTCACTTTTTTATATGGGAGTATTCTTGGGGGGTTGTTGGGCAATTACATGGCACAAATGCACAGAATACTGGTAGTTACAGCTGGTACCTTCCCCAATTTTCTGGAAGTTTTGCGGTTAAAATCTTCCAATGAAACGTCTCCATAAAATGTCTAGGCTTTCTGTCTCTTATAGGGAAAGACAAAGGTGTACAGTGTGTTTTATCGTGCAGAATCCCAAACCCCAAAGTGTCATTTGTGAATTCTGCAATGTTCTACTCACAAGTCAAAACCTGCAGACATAGGTGAGAAAAACCCTCATTATATCTTTATGTCTTCATCATTAAAACAAAAAGTGTTGAGCTGATGCTGGGAGCATTTTACTGAGGGATGCATATAAAAACCACACACGTGTGTTATCAGGTTTGAATAGTAACGCTTTTATTTTGACAAACATTGACTGATAAATAAAACTCCACTTGAAAGTGAAGAAGCACAGTGTTTTATTTTCCTTCTCAATATTTAATTTAATCAAGGTTTTCAGGACATTTCCTCTCTGCATGTTCATGGATTCACAACATTTCAACATCCGAGCCAGGAGTTTGCTTTCTCAACTCCCACGACGTGTTTCTGGGTGTAGTCGTACTGGTAGACTTGTAGTCCGACAAAGAAGTAGATGAAACCTGAGATGAGGGGAAACAAAATCCGATGTTCAAGAAACCAACAAGCCGATTCACATATTTAACCTTCATCATGTTGTGTTGTCTGGAATGTTTTTGTTGTTGATGATCATGAGGATGACGACGAGGAGCGTCTTTCTGAACTTAAGTATCCACTTTTGCTCACGGCTGAAATTACAGTATATCAAATGAAGGCCTTTGAGTGATAAAGTGGGTAAATTATATAGTTTAAACCAGGGGAACCACATGCTCTGTAAAAACTTCTCTACGCTCAGCTGATGTTGCATGTAAATAAGCATTCCTGCGCTACTAATAACAATACAACTTGCAAAAGTCCCCTCAGGCTACAGACAGCAGTATCCTACCTCGTAACCCGAGACGAGGTCACTGCTCTTTCAAATAAGAACATCACCAACTGTACTTATTTGGCTTGTTGAGGAACATTTTCATATTTGAGTAACATTAAAGTGAACAAACAACTTAACTTACATTTCAAACACACATTATAGTGGGTGATAATAATTACACTGGCTCACCCTCTTTATAAACAGCGGCATTTATTGTTGTGTTGACTCCGGGAAAGTGCTCGCTGATGTACTTCGGGTAGCCAAAATCCATAATCCTTCGGTTTTCATTGTAACTGGAAAAGACACGATACAAACAATGTTCGTCAGAAGTCATGTCTCATGATCCTCTGTTCCTCTTCCAAAGCTGAGACAAAACATTTGTTCATTTGGTCACATCATGAAAATCCAATTTGAGCCCTTTGCTCTCCGTGTGCGGTCCAAATGACGAACAAATCTTTTCCAGTCAGATCTGAGTCCCTACCTACCAGTGCTTTGTCATTTGTCTCAGTTCTGCCACAACTCTTCCATTTAATATAACATGATATCAAAAAACTAGTTTGATTTAGGCAAAAAAAAAAGTAGGCCAACAGTATAATTTGGTTTATTATACCAGTGCATGACCAGTCTGCAGTGCACGCATACATGACTTTGTTATGTGGCTTTCGCTAATGCACGATGTTCGACAATTTCAGAAATAAGAAGATCCCACAATGCAAAGTATTCTCAGACCTGCAGTGCACGGCTGATTCCAATTTGAGTCACCAGCTGCAGGCAGTGGTGCTGCACCGCATGCAGCTGGTGCCCCGAGTCCGCCACTGGTCACACGTTTAGAAGACTGGAACATTACCAGAACTGATATATAACAAGCCTTACCTCCAGTAAATATCATGCATAAAGAAAAGGGTCCGTCCTGTTTTCACTATGTGCACCGCTGCATCAACGTCCTGGACCCAGGCTGGAAAACCAAAGTGGCTGAGCGTGCGAGGCTTTCCCTTCACAAGAGAGCCTTTCACTGTCCAGAACATAGATTCTTTCGAAACAAAGAAATAAAATTCAGTGGAGTTTTTTTTTTTTTTCTACATAAATGAGAGGTAAAATGATTTACTTTCAGGTACTGAATTATTAAAAACAGTTACCGTGAATGAGGTAAGCAGTGGATCTGCGGGGCACCCAGAAAGCCGCATCAATGCTGGTTTCAATCTTGGGCATAAAGTTGGTGATGGGACCTTCTTTGATGCCATATTGCTTATTATGTTTAATCCAGAGGTATCTTGTGGGAAAAACATTCAGTCGAAACATTTTAGGTATTTGTTTTGTTGTGAAATAAAGAAAGGAAGAATCATCAACACACCTTTCTCTGAAAAAGAAGGTGGCATCCCCAAGAGTAGACACCGCGTCAAAGGTCAGGTCCGAGGCACATTTGTTCTGCATGAGTTGAGGAAACAGCGATCCTGACCGCCCGGGGTTTTGCTGAGAGCTCCAGCCGAACCTCGAAAGGTAATGTGGATGACCCCTTACTGGATCTAAAAGACACATCCACTTGAATTAACACTCAGGATTTAAAAATGTAACGATACTTCATCAATATTACTGTAATTCAAGTACAATAAATGTATAGTATTAGAGCTTATTTACTGTAAAGTGCGTTGATATTTACTACGTCTTCTATGGATAATAGGTTGGCTGAATGGGAGGGTTTGTAGGTCGGGTACATCAGTGACTCTGGGTTTCTGGAGTGCTTCAGGCCCAAAGCATGGCCAAATTCATGTGCAGCTACAACAAACAGATTAAAACCTGCAATCGCACAAAGAAAAGTGCATCCACATAAGTGATAGTCTTCAGTGTCATAGTGGAGTGACTGTTGCTCAGTTTAACACCTGTTTCTCCTGCTGTCCAGTGCTCATCGTCGTCAAAGTGCGTGTCCCCTCCGACGCCCAGCCCTGGACCGAAAGCATGAGCCAGTGTCCCTCTGGGGCCGTCAAACGGATACAAGTCACCATGTGCTTCACGATATATAATCCAGGCCAAACATGAAATAGAAACCCACAGAGAACACAATTTTTCTTTCAAGCCAAAAGAAAATTACGGGTCTCCGTTCGTCCAAATGTGATCGTGCTTTACATGATGCTTGTTATATCACTGAAAAGTGCAGGTTTCATTCTGTGACTCAAGCAGCTCAACACACTTCTACATGTTGTCTACACCTGCCCTGTGTGAAGCAGAAAGGACAAACCATTGGTTACAAACTCCACCATGATATCAGCGTTGCGGGTGTGCACCCTGACAAACGTCAGACTGCTGGCTCGGGCCCAAACGCTGAACGCTGACTCAACCAGAGCGTCCACAGTGTTCCGAGGCAAGTCTCTGGTGTACCTGCCAATGCTGCAACAGCAATGAGTACATGTCAATACAAAGTGGCCCACTCAATAGGAATCAAAGAATAATCGCTAACTAAAGTACATAGATGATAAAACTATGTGATTAAAATAGTTATACAGACTTTGACAAAAGCTGCCTGTCGTAGTCTCTCTTTAATTATGCATCTATTGTGTATGTGATCCAGCAGGCGTGCCTCAGACAGGACTAACAGAGAAATGGATATGGACGTTCCAGACAGTGTTACATAAGTTCAAGCATGTGTGATGAAGTTGGCACTATAACGGGCCCATAATAACCCTCAGAGGCTGGAGTCCCAAACCCCAAAAAAATCTGGTAACCACAATGTGTGACAGCTGCTAGTCCCTATTTCTGCCAAAGGTTTTATTGCCTGCTGCCTCAAAATGTTTCCCACGTATTGCCGAGGTTTGCATTTTAGGGACAGCAAGACCGTTGTATTTTTGGCAAATTCAGCCTGGTTCGGACATGCCTACATTATTAATTTACAGACATATCTGTCAGGCTGTAATTCGGCACTTTAACAGCAAAAAAAGAGTGATAGCATTTTGATCACTTGATATCAATAAAGACCACATAGATACCTGTAGGTGATGACATTCTTGTTCCACCGTGTCCCCTGGATGTGGCTGTACTCCTCCACATCTGGAACGCCACATCGAGGGCTACTCATCATCTCCAGTGTGTTTGAGTCCAGCGCGCCTGACACATTGAGACCAAAGAATATCTGCATGTCTTTCACCTTGGAGGTGAAGGAGGACCCGCTCCGCTTCATGCGCCCCACGGCCTCATCATGCAGGTTGTAGTACCGTTGGAGGTATCCCTACGAGTAGATTCAAGATCCAAATCAGATCTCATGTTGCACAGAAGAGCCAGGTTAATCAACTGGTCCTGCACAACTCAATGAATGCCAAGGGAGAAGGTTGTATTCCCTTTGTGGATCCTTCTTTTGCAGCATGCATTAAAGTCGACTAAACATTATTGTCATACTTTGTAGCATTCATCACATTGCATATAACGCTCATTCATAACATCTGGTATGAATTTGCACCTTTAGGTGATCAGATTTAGAGCATTGAATGTCAATTACCCCTCTCTAATTACAAATAAAAATCCTTTACAACAATAAACTGAATGAAGACTTTGCAAACATTGGTAATCAATTCCCATGTAGATTGTCTTTCCCAACAATTCCTTCCACAGAAAAACAAAAATACATATATCAAAGGAAATTAGGAAGAGAAAGACAAATCTGTTTAAGCATGCAATTCAACAAACTACAAGGACTCCGAGGGCCGTGCAGTTACTTACCTCCGCCCTCCACCCACACAAAAACAAAAGAATACATTTGTTTATCTCTACATCCCCACACACATACCAGAACGGGTCCTTGATATGTCCTTCCTTCGATAGAAATACCTCCAAATTGGGATGCTTTTGGCATTGTACAAGACATTAAGTCACATGCAGTCCAATCTCAAACTTTTGTAATGCAGCTCATGCAATTATGCACTTACTGTGGCCAGCTTCAAGTCAACCTGTGGTTCAGTGGAAGGAGAGCTGTGTCCCGGCGGCATAAATGTGGGCGCCGTAAAACACGGACCGGGTAGAAGCAAGACCAAGAAACAGCAAGAAAGCAGCATGACAGGCATTTCACAGACTTAATAAGACATGAATTGTCGTGGCCTAGTTTAAACACATGGAGATGGAAGTTCTGGTTAATGAGAAAGCCTTTTAAATGGTTATTGTGACTCATACCACTTGCAAAACCAAGGAAAGCCTCAGACAGTGACATGGAATTAGGGAGGGGTTTGCAGAGAGCCAAGGACAGCAAAACGAGAGAAGAAAGAAGTGACATTTGGACATTTTTCGGTCACGTGATATGTTTTCTCCAATGATGATGTCAATGGATAACGTATTCAGTGGGTGTTTTCAATCTCAACATCGTATTCATATACATTGCACATTTAGGACTGACATGGTCTCAATACTGATTAAATTGATGAAAAGAATAAGGCACAACATTTACACTGGGAGTTTGAGATTGCTTTGTGCTGACTGACTGATAATCCCAAACAAGTGGTGAACCTACAATGTGAGGCAACACAGATCAGAAAGAGATTCTTTCTGCACGATGTGCTCATTGCTGAAACTATGACTACGTTCGGCATAAACATGTTGATATTCCCAACATCAAAAAACAAGCATCTCTGATATTGAGTAAAAGGTTTCCTCAGTCCTGGAGGGGAACCTCAACCTAATTATCTCGGGACTGATGCAACACAATGAGCTGGGTGGCACTGCTCAGTCACACCCACGGATTCTACAAGGGCTCCTGAAATAGCTCCAGCAAAGCCCAATTGTGTCCCGCTTCAGCAGCAAAGAACTGCATGTTTCAATGAGAGAGTTGGCTGAGAGGCAGCTGAAATTGCAGGGGTGAATTTAAGGCCTACCAAAAAGAAAATAGCCGCCAGCCAAGCCGCCAAGACTGGCAAGGGTGGTGCCGCGGTACATTCAGGCTACAATTACGGTCGACTGGCCCTTGTGGAGCTTTATGGGTGCAACAGCAGTCATCTGCAGGGCAACATGGGCCAAGTTTTCCAGACTATGCCGTGCTATTTCGCAGAAAGACTTGGTGAATTTGTGTCGGTCCGGTTTTATGGTCTGAGTGCAGACGAGGCAATGAAGTCATTTTGAGCCGAAGTGATGACTGAGAGTGTATTTTGGAGCTGGAAGGACACAAGCTGGGAGAAACCGCTGTGATAATTAAAGCAGCAGAAACATCTCTGTTTTGCCCCAAACATACACTTTCACACTGGCACAGTGCCAGAGATGTTACACGTCAGAACTAGTTGCTAAGATTACTTGCTTAACCAGTTTGTTCATCATGACTTTATCCTGTCCTGGGAGACCCCAAAGCAACCGTTTCACTTCCCGGTTCAGTTTCCTTCACTTCAATCCCAACATCTAAACTGACAATTCCTTGAATTCTTTCCTGCTTTTCTTGTCCCAAAGAAGTTCTGAAAAAGCTCCAAATTGTTTTTCAAGAAGCCTCATTCTGATTTCTGTGATGGTCTTTTGAAGAGTATCATTATCTCTATCGTAAACATGCAAACGCAGTTTTGTGTTAAAATGGTGTGGCTGAACTGATTCCCCAGATTTCAGCTGATCTGGAAGAAGCCTGAGAGCCAGTCTCCAAACATTTGATAAATACATGTTCACTCTTAGTGAAACAAATCTCACTGGTGCCTTCACAATGAAATGAAAATGATGCCTCCTTACTAAAGGAAGCAAAGGTTAAGATACAAAAAAAGCCACCTGCTAAAACTAAGTCTGCATTAAAGAACCAGTGTGTAAGATTTAGTGACATCTAGAGGTGAGGTTGCAGATTGCAACCCCTCTGCGCACCCTTCTCTTTCCAAAACGGTCAAAGACAAATGGTGGCCTTCAGGTAGAGTCAGAACGTGAAAGGTTTGGTTCGTCTGTTCTGGGCTTCTAACAACATGGCTCTGTGAGGAGGACCTGCTCCAAACTTATATAGAAGCTGCTCATTCTAAGTAACAACAGCAGTTCTTAGTTTCAGGTTATTATACACTCGTGGAAATAAATCCCCCTACATTTTACACACTGTTCTTTATAGTTGAGGAAGGATCAGAATGCTCTGGGTGCACAGTTCTCCGCCTATTTTAAGCCACGTCGAAAGGTCTTCATAATACACAGCCATGCTGTTCTCAATTCTTTATTAATCAGGAGCTTGACCCCACACCCTGTGCACCAGGTGATTGGAAAAACCATCCAATCCACTCATTCAGCTAACATGTATTGAGGGGAACAGGTAAATGACACAGACAAAGAATAAGGCACTGCTACAATTGCATATCCTTTATGAAAAATAGACAAACTGAAGCAAACGATGGTACCGTGAACACTACGATGTGTTGAATTTGCACATATCAGACTTTGTCTCCCCTCGTGGTAGGCTAGTATTAAACAAATATCACTGTGGCACAGTGCAGCCTCCTTATATATTGAAATTGAGATGCATGGATGAAAGCAATATCTAAACTGCAGTAATTTCAACTGGCACTATTTATTTGCAAAATTAAACAACCTATGAGAATAAATGTAAAGAATACATAATCACGCATATTTTCTATTCGTAGTGGCTATAAACAACCTGTTGGGTGGAGCGGTACACACTGAAGATTAAAGTTTAGTTCCTTGAAAAGCTTTCACAATCTGCAGCTGGAGGCCGAGTGAGCCAGAAAAAGGCACGTAGGGCTCACTCATTGCACAATCTTTGGTAAAGCAAACAACTATATTTGCTTGCAATCATTACAAAACGTAACAAAAAAACAAACAGATAAAACTAGAGAGCAGGTGCATTTGTAGTGATACTGATACTTGTGGTTTGTTTAAGAAAAACATA
This sequence comes from Myoxocephalus aenaeus, assembly GCA_038501785.1. Taxonomy (NCBI): domain Eukaryota; kingdom Metazoa; phylum Chordata; class Actinopteri; order Perciformes; family Cottidae; genus Myoxocephalus; species Myoxocephalus aenaeus. Next base: position 4,697,775 of record JBAMJR010000180.1, read on the forward strand.
TGACACGTGTTGAGATGGAGGTAACGGGCATGATGGGAGACATGCAGGAGACCACAGAGTTTGTGTGCTCCCGCTCCTAAACAGCCTCTGCTGCCCTCCTGTGCTTTCTCTCCAACACATGCAGTTTCTACATTTTGCTGAGAGGGCCTGACCTTACGCCACAGCAGTCACCGTGGTTTGAATCTCTGCGGAGGTTCGGCAACTCCAGTTGCTCAGCACTTTAATTCAAGCCCTTTTCGCTGCTTGATTTGTGCACTTGCAAACAATTTAATTAAATTACAGTTTCAACATCGTCATCTTCCTAAAATAATGGCCTAAGTCATTTTTTGACAAAAATGATTTTCTTGCCTAAATCATCTCCCCATGATACCACTTCTGGTAAAATCACCTACATCCTCAGTTGAACAGATCATGTGATTCTACCCCTGTAGTATAACGGCCTATGTCAAGAGTGTGACTTAGGCCATTTTATTTTGCCTAAGTCAAAAGACAATGTGACTTAGGCAATTTTACAAGCTTTTCAAGATGGCATTTTGAAGCTAGCATTTAAGCTAGCAATTTATTTAGCATTTTTGTCAATGAAAATCTCACTCAAACATAATATTAGTAATCACAACATAATTTGACCGGTATTACAGTAAGCCTGGTGTGCAGTGTCTAGAGGCAGCTTGTGCACCCCGATTACATTTGGTCAAGTTTTTTTGTGTTTTCTGAAAAACCTGAAAAAATGACTTGGGCTATTATTTTAGGAAGGTGACGATATGATTTCCGATACAGCATCTGTGTGATCTAAATCATCCCTTTACTGTAAACTAGGTGATTCATATCGTGGCTCACTGACTATGCTCTTTGTTGTTGTACTATGTTGGATTTGTTTGGCAGATGCTTTTGTCCAAAGAGACTTTTACTTTAAAAAGGTTTAAAATGTCAACGCTTAAATGCGGTGAGTGAGTCACTCACCGCATTTGAGCCACGTTACATAGTCTTCAAGTTTTCATTAAAAGTTCATTAAAGGCTAACATGTTCGCACACAAATTAATCAACTTTCCTTCATTCAGGAGAAACACAGATATAATTCTTACGGAAGTGTCAGTTTTAACAGTATTCATGTCCACACTTTCTGACCACAAAACAGTTGTGTCTTCCTCTGATGAATGTGCTTCTTTTTTTTCAGTGAATGAATTCAAATGAATCACTAAATGATAAAATTGTTGAAATAAAAAAAGAAACATACAGATCCTCAAAGTACTTTTCCTGTGGCGCTGTTATTCTGAAGCTTGTTGGAAGAAAGCCACACAGCAAACATTCAGATAGTCACTAAATTAATATTTACAGAAATTTAGAGTCAGCTAAATGTCAACACAGCTCCATGACTCACTCTCTGACCAAAGTGGAGGCAACAGATTCACTACCTGCTATAAAAAAAATATTTTCTGCTGAAAACACAATGTTTTTCTTTTTCTGTAAAATACTGCAGTTTTCCCAACTTTTTCCACAATAGTAAAAAAGGATTCGGTCATAATAATCAGCTGATTTGCATGATGAAACCGTGGAACCAATCACTTGAATTTACCAGTGCTCGTTCATCAGCTTTCCTCCTACACACCAGGGAAGTGGTTGATTTCATCACACCTTGCGTCATCCACGGACAACGGACAACCCTTTTGCGTCTTCCATGCCAAAGTATCGTGACCAAGTAGAACAACAGTGACATTTCAAGAGTGGGTTTGGCCGACGGGATGAGGGCCGTTTCCAGTCAGTGGAAACAACAACAACACAAACTAAAATGCTTCGGGTTGGATGTCAGCAAAGTGCTGCTCTATCCTGAGAAGCAGCGAAGAAGATCTCACAATGCAATGAAAGCAACAAACCACCAAGTAACACCATCGTACGACCAATGCCTGTGAATGAAAGTGAATATAATGTAATTATTGTGAGGAAGAGCAGTTTGTAATCTTTATATCTGGATTCCTCTCTGTGTCAATACGGTTACATTGATTTTTTTGGAGGGGTGGGGTTATTTCCTGTTTTATTTTGACACTCTCCTTCCTGCCCTCGTTTGTTTCCCGCCATTGTGATTACCTACCTCACACTAATCAGTTTCACCTGTCACTAATTACCCTTCATCCCTTGTGTTTTTAGTCTGTGGGTGCGTCCCAAGTCTCTAAATTGTCGTTTCCTCGCTCCTCGATTGAACCGGAAGTGGTTCTGCGCCGCCATCTTGACGGCCGTCCCAAAGCTCTTATTCTGCTCTGAGGAGCGAGGATCGAGGAGCGAGGAGGGAAATCGGAGGAGCCATGATCGAGGAGCCCCGAGAGCAGGCTTCCAGGAAGTGTTTTAACGCTAGACACGCCCCCTCACTGTTCATCTGTTATTTGATTGGACGCTGCAGCTGAGCGGACTGATCGCTGGAGTTTCATAGCAGAGACGAACACAGATTAAACTCAAGCTATATATTATATCTGTTTTCTTATTCACCATCTGGTTAAAATATGTTCATTGTAGGTCTGAATAACAAAAGGACCACAAACAACTGTCTTCAAAGATTTGATCTGTTGTTTCCCTCAATAACTTGTATTATGTATGTAATTAAAATCAGAGATCTGGAGAGAGAAAACACTTTTTTACAACACGTAATGAAGAGAAACTATATTTATATTGTGGGTTATTTTATAATGATGTCACAATCAGAATGTCAAAACATACCGACGTAAATAATAAATAAATAAATAAGATGCATTCCGCCGGTAGAAATGGATCCTGTGCGTATAAGCAGGACACATCACAGTATAAATACCACACACTGTGTATAAACTCAATGCAGTTTATTAAACGGTAACAGACGACAGAGAAAACATCTCCACTCTGACACGCATGATAACTTTGTCTTTATTAATATAAGTAGTAGTTTAACACCATTAAAATCAACTGAAAACATACAACATACATTTTTATAAATATTTTAAGTGCATTTTTATTGGAATGTTCGCTAAAAACTCTCTGGACAAAACTCCGTCAGCTGTTAAAGCGACTGACAGCTGATCAGATGTGATCAGATGTCAGTCGGCCACAGTCATCATAAACCGACGTCGCTTCAATGTGACGCTTCAGAGGAAAGGACGTCTCATGTCTCTTAAAACATGTTTCCTCGAATCTTCTCTCCTCGCTTGGTTTCCTTGCGTCTCTCCATGCATCCCTGGTGGAGGGACTAAGACGCAAGGAAAGGACGCAAGTGAGGGAAACGGGGATGCAATTTAGAGACTTGGGATGTACCCTGTGTGTGCTCTCTTTTGTCTTTACAGTTCCAGCGATTATGTCTGAATAGTTTTCTATTTGGAAATGTCTTCATTTGACAGTCCAGCGGGAACTTTTCTGTGTTTTTCCCAAAGTACGTTTTGTCTGTGAGTTGTACATTTGTGTCCATTTCTTTCTGGTTGCCAGTGCAGCCTCATACATAAAAAAAAAAAAAAAAACATGACATGCAACTTGCTGTAATAACTACAAATACAGACAGAAACTCATCTGGCAAATATCTATTTGCAGCTATAGCATCACATTGGGTCTGTAGGTGTTATACATTAATGTAATAATCAAGAGCTGGCAGCAGATATCAGAACACATTCTTTCTAGGTATAAGAACATAATTAGATGCATGCTGAGACACGTGGAGGTTGATAGATGTTGAGTTTAGCATAATAATATAAAGCTGAGTCTGAAATGTTCAAAAACATTTGATATACAGCATGTATTTTTGCTGCTTTATTCATTTTCAGAATAATTAATACAGCTCCTTTTGTGAGCATTGAAGCCTCATGGGACTGCCAGCATGGCTGGAGACTATTTTTAAGATCTCATAATTTGGATGAAAAAACCCAGGCAGACTAAAAATGCTGCTTACTTCTGAAACCTGAGATACTTTTTCTGGTTTCTGGAACAGGAATATTATTTAGTGCATCATGCAGTGTGTTATTTGTGGTTCACAGGTGTAAAAACTTAAAACCTCCCACTTCCATAGAGGTCATACAACGCAACTTTGTATTGTTTTAATACAACCAGTGGGCCACAACACAGGTCAGATGTTTGTGTATCCACATTGTGTGTTTCTTGGTAAAATTTCAAAATAACATAAAAAATCCCCTTAGCTGCTCACTTCCCCTGGCATGAGTCAGGGGCACTCTGTTAACCACCGTCTAAGCAATGATGCTAGTCCAAAAATATTTGTCTAGTGTTTAGAGAGACACAATGTTTGTTATACTTTACACATGTTGTCTGTCACTAATGGATGCGGATGAGCGTTAATTGTTCTGTGATGTTTGTATCGTACTCTGGTGCTCCTTTAGAACGACACCAACTGTGTGTACGTTCTGAATGCAGTATGAGGTTTGAGTTCCTCTGCAGCAGCTTCATACACTTGAAGTAAAGTCTCGTACTTCGCAGAACGTTGTCATTACGAGACATTTTACAAAAAGTATCTGGAGCTGAGACAGTGATAAATCCTTCTGTCGGATGTTTGGCGTCTCTTTATTGTTGTCAGAGCAGCAATTAAAATGAACTCTGCAAAAACATTTGTATTGTTCACATAGCAGACAATGTTATTGACTGAGTGAATTGATTTGGGAGAGTGGAAACTATTTAAAAAAAATTCAATTCTAGTGGACATTACTCACTTTTGTCTACTATGTAGAAGTTGAGGAATGCTATTGTTGAGGCAGGAGCAAATAATGATATATCATTGCTGTTTAACAGACACTGACGTAGACACACTAATGGGCAGCGTGTCTTTGCCTGCCTTGACTCACAAGACCTGCAGATAACTGCAGTTTACCTATTGTCTGGAACAATACTCTCAAGGTATTTTAACCAAATGCCTTTTTTTTTTTTTTTCAATGGCAAACAGAAGACTGACTTAATCTTTTACAAATATTTTTCTTGAAATTATTATAATATGTCTTTTAGAGAACCATTGTTTTTTTCTTCTATTAAATCCATCCAGGCGTACACTTCCTATCCTTCAGCCTTGCCTATGAGCCCTCTACCCTCCGCAGTGTAACCAGTCGTGCTTTCCAATACCCATACTACTATTTAAAAAGATTTAGTATGTTCCAATAATAATTGAGTCAATCGCAATATGTAAAAAAATACCAGGATGTCCTGTTGCATTCGGTAGCAAGCCACTGCCAGCATGCTTTTCTGACTATTCTGACCCGTAATCCTCTGCACAGCGGATATACGAGCAAGAAGGTTAAAGTTCAAGGTGTAATAGTATGACAAAGTAGTGTGACTCAATGGTATGCATACTACATGCAACAGTAGGTACTATGTAAGGGCAGCTGCAGTATGTACTTGAAGTAAAAATACAAGTCCACAGCTCTGCTAGCTGTATGAAGGCACAGCAGGTTTTGAGCTAAGTGCTCGCTGCATGCTAACACGCTCATATGGCAACGCCAACATGCTGATGTTGAGCAGGTGTTATGTTCACCATGTTTGCCATTGCAGCAGAGCATGTTAGCATGCTAACAATTGGTAATTTGCACTTGACACAAGGTACAACCAAGGCTGATGGGATTGTCATTAGTTTTGCAGGTATTTGGTCATGAGCCAAATGATTAGACAAATTAAAAATTTTACCTGATGATAGTGCGAATTAAAAAGTGATGTCACAGAAAAACGTGAAATGACCACAATGTCCTAACGCATTACGTGGAAAGTCAATCCTTTGTATGTTTTGGACATACAAATTGAATGCATCCACATGAATATGCACAGCAAGAAAGACTACGTATGGTCGATGGGAGGGGAAACGCAGAGAGCTTTCAACCAGGAGACCTGTTTCCGAGTCCCAGAGTGTTGTTGGGTTATTGTGACGTTATTTTTGGGATATGTTCACGTATTTTACTGAGTTTATGTACTAATTTTAAGCCCAACCATGATGTTTCCCCTAAATCTTACTAAGTTGGCACCAACAGTTAAGATGTATGTTATTCAACGTAGACTGACGTTGTCATCCATAGAGTTTCTTGCAAAATACGGTTCCCCATAACTGAGAAATATGAGATCATTTAGATAATGAATTTGTCTTGTATGCTCTGTGTTATCCTGGTGACTCTGAATCAGTTCATACTGTAAAGAGCAACACTGGAAAACACCTACATCAGGAAGAGCTGATTTCAATTAAAACCAGACAGAAACCCATGCAGATCATTAGTTTGTCTCGTTGAGAGAGCTCACATCATGTCGAATGCCCTCATGTAAACCATGATATCCAAAGAAACATGTACATTTATAAATCCTGCTTTTATCGTCTCTCTCTCTCTCTTCATTCTGATGTGTGTGTTTGTTAGTCACATATCCCAAAACGTCCTCACTTAAAATAACAAGACACAGACTGACTATCATGAGACCAGCATGAAAGAATTCCCAAACTTCCCTACTTTTTTATAGTAGGTCATTGTTTAATTTCTTTATTCCAACTGTAGAGGATATTCAGATAACTAATGATGTGACATCCTAATGCAGGAAAGATGCCCCAGTGTGTATCTGCTAAATGTAATTCTTATATGTATGTAAAAGGTCAACATTTTGCCTCATCTATGGGCAAACTCCATTTGACCATTTGAGGTAACTTGAGAACTGGGAAAACACTTCATCAAAGCATTTTAGGTGGGTTCAAAAGAGTGCACTCAAACCTCAGGTTTTACAGATACAAGCACATTCTTCAGAAAAGAGGAAGTGGCGAGGTGCTTTTACATGAATCACCGGGACCCTTTGAAAAAGTGGACTCAAAACACTATAAATACCGCTCAGAGCTTCTTGCTCCCAATGACTGCTTTGGACAACATGGAGGCAACAACAATGAGAGCTTTTCTGCTGCTGGCGCTGGTCGCCCACTCCTTTGCTCTGCCTCTGCCGTCCGGGGACAAAGACAGCTGGCTTTTAGCGGAGGTAAGATCAGAGCTCTCTAGTTCAGACATTGTTTAATCTTGTGATATGGTTCCAAGTGTTTTTTCTTTTCTTTGCCATATCCAAGAAAAAGTCCCGACAGTGTTATTATGAAGGTCATCCAGCTTCTGTTCTCTTTCGACAAACAGAAGTACCTCCGTCGGTTCTATGACCTCCCAGCTGGTCTCCAAGGTAGACAGAGGTCCTCAGGTGCCTTTCAGGCCAAGCTCAGGGAGATGCAGAGCTTCTTCAAAATCGAGGTGAGCGGTATTATTAATCCTATACTGGTGGTAAAGTCAGTGAGCAGCTGTTTTGTAAATAGTTATGAATTGAATGTGATATTTTGAGTTTAACATATTATTGGTGGTGTGGTGCGCCTTGATGCGTGTTAAATATCTTTTTAATGTGATATTAGCTTGAGGAGCCCCTCATTTTATCCTCCTCTTGTGTAAATGTTGATTTTGGTTGACATTAAAACTACCCTTTTTTTGGGGGGGGTAAAATGACCCTTGTAACATACTGTATTTTCTTTCCACCTCTTCTGCCTCTTGAAGGTGACGGGGAATCTGGACGACAACACTTTGGAGCTGATGAAACAGGCCAGATGCGGCGTCCCTGACATCGGGGAATACAACCACTTCCCTCGACACCTCAAGTGGCAAAACAACCATATCACATTCAGGTATGCGTCGCAATAATAAAGTATAATAAAGTATTTGAGCTGCTCAGACAGTGAACACCAGTGTAATTTATTCAGTCCTTTCCCTTCTCTTAAATCCCCTGATGTTGCAGGATAGTGAATTATACACCAGATATGCAGAAGTCTGATGTAGACAGAGCCATCCGCAATGCCCTGAACATTTGGTCTGATGTCACCCCTCTGACCTTTAAGAAGCTGCACCAGGGCAACGCTGACATCATGATCAGTTTTGGAAGTAAAGGTAATTCTGACATACTGTAACATTTCCTCTACTTACACAAAAACACAGATGTCGGTATTTCTACACTGCTAATCACATGCTCTGAATTTGACTAGTACACTTTCTGCTGAAAATATGAAGACATAAAAAAAAATTATAATGCTTTATTCTGTAGAGCATGGAGACTTTAACCCCTTTGATGGGCCTGATGGGTTGCTTGCTCATGCCTACCCACCGGGCCAAGGCCTCGGAGGAGACACTCACTTTGATGAGGATGAACGGTGGACCAAAGATTCATCAGGTAAGAGCTGTGCACAAACGTGCAGCACAAGTCCCTAAACTGTATCCTAATGATTCAAACTGAATATCTTTTCTCCTCAGCTTACAACCTGTTCATAGTGGCGACCCATGAGTTGGGCCACGCCCTCGGCATGGCCCATTCCACAGACCCGGGCGCCCTGATGTACCCCGTCTACTCGTACACGACAGGCTTCCCACTGGCTGAGGATGACATCGAAGGCATTCAAGCTCTCTACGGTGGGAAAATACAAGATGACAAGTCAAATCATAAGTGATACCCTGCTTTTGGTAGCCTGCGACTGGAAAATAGTATGTGAACTGTGCATTAATGCCAGATGTTCAATCACAGGCCCAAACCCCAACTCAAGGAAAGTGAAGCCAAAGCCCGACGCACCCAACAAATGTGACCCCATGTTAAGTTTTGATGCCGTCACAGAGCTCAGAGGGGAAACCATCATCTTCAAAGACAGGTGCAGTAAAAACCGTAATGTTTCATGCAAAAATCTGAACACATAACAAAAATTAAGATATCAACCACATTCCAGCCCAAAAACTGAAATATGACTTACTTATGGATTAAACAATACTTGCTTGGTATGTATTGGTGCATCTGCTTATGCAGAGCCCCTCTGTTGTGGAACCAGAGGCATCCAAGATCCAGGAAGAGTAGTTAGGGTATTTTGTCTTTCAGGGACCTAAACCTACGGTACACGAAATTAATTACAAAAAATATTTCACTTCACTTAATCAAAGTAAAACTTTGCAGAGATACTCTTATCACATTATCACTATTTTATAGTATACTTTTTTTTTCCTGTAACACCAGTAGCACATATACTGCTATATGAACCACAAGTGTTTTCTGTATATTATACCTTTTGAAATTATTCAAATAGCCCTTGTGGTTGGGGAGATATTCTGTATTCAGTGTGGGTATGCAAAACCATTCGGAATTTTTGAGAAAAATGGCTGGGGCTTAACTGGGGTTGAAGAAGTTAGGATGGGTTAATTACAGACACAGATTTGCATCTTGTGGATGAGTATTTTATGCAATGTTTTGTCAACTCTGTTGCAGATTCTACTGGCGTCTCCATCCTCAGATGCCGGAGCCTGAGCAGACACTGATCAAGTCCACGTGGCCTTCCCTCCCCAACAAGGTGGACGCAGCATACGAGAACCCGGAGAAGGATCAAGTCATCATATTCAGTGGTGGGTTGTGCATACTTATTGATTGCCATTATATTGTGTCATTAGATACCAGATATAGACCAAAAACTCTGTGTTTCAACAGGGATCCGAATGTGGGCTTTGAATGGATACAACCTCGTGGACGGTTACCCAAAGTACATACACAAACTGGGTCTTCCCAAGAAAATAAGGGAAATAGATGCGGCTGTGCACATCGGAGACACCGGGAAAACTCTGTTCTTCGCCGAAGAGGAGTATTGGAGGTATGTGGTGATGAGTGAGAGTAAAGTTTAAAGTCTCTAAACAAGCACACAATCTTCTATCATACTATTCTGCATTTCATCAACATTGTTTTGCTGTTATTTATCGCCCACAGCTACGATGAAGCAACAGGCACCATGGACAGCGGCTACCCGCGATCCATTGAGGTGGATTTTCCTGGGATGCATGATGAGGTCGACGCGGCTGCGTATCGCTATGGTGAAGCCTCAATTGTCACATTTTTAGTTTAATTAAAACATGCAAAAGTAGGATTACCACCGTACTGTTTTTTTCCTAAATGGTATCCCGCTCTGTTGTCTTTCAGGATACTTGAATTTCTTCCACGAACACATACAGTATGAGTACAGTTACAACTCAAGGAAGGTCATTCGCATCATGAGGACCAACTCCATGCTCAACTGCTGAGGACATGGTCTGCAACCGTCAACGATGACTTTATAATATATGTATACAATAACCTAAATGCAAACAAAGTGTTAAAAAATTAGATATTGAGTTCATTGAATGAGCAAGGAAGTAGAGCCATGCAGGGTTGACCTGTTAAAGTTTATTTTTACTCGTGCTGGACACCTGTCGGTCATACAGTATAATTTGTTAGACACAGAATGTTGGAAAATTCCTCAGAAATGTATGTTCTTCAATTATTTTATTTATATTTATTTGTACTACAAGTTTCTTTACGAACAGCAAGATTCTTAGCAGGTTAAGTTTCTTGTCAGTATCAGTTCGGCTGATTTTGTGAGCTCTGTATTTGACTAGTGTACATGTTTCACTAACTTTAATATTTCAACAAAGAGCTTCTCAGTTTAATATATTCTTCTTCTTTTTTTAAGTTGTTTTTAAGTTTTGTGAATTACAACAAAAGCAGTGAGTTGATGATCTTATGCTTAAGAGCTGAGTGTAAGTGATAATGTACCATTTAGTGACATTTTGAGGGACAAGATTTCATTTAAATTATTACATATTGAGTTTGCCAAATATGAGGTTTAACACATCACATGGGCCTCTGTGTGAAAGATCTACTTACTCAAACCATATTTCTTAACACACTGCTTTTACCAGACGTCATTGTAGCACTGTCGTATTTTTGACATATTTTGGTCTGTATTTTCAAAATCTTTTTACAAATGGTTGAAATGTGTTAAATAAAAATTTACGGAAACTAAAGAAACATCAGGACAAAGCCGTCTGTGTTTGTTACAACGTATTTTAACTCCAACCTTATTTGTAAGTTATTTGTTTGTGTGTGAAGTCAGTTTGACAAATAATCTTAAAGCAGCTGCCACTCAAGCTCATTAATAGCTTTAAAAAATATATTTAAACAATACCACATACACCTCATCTCAGTCAGACACTGTAGTACTAGTATGGGACACAGCCAATAAACTGGGTCATGCCCATGTAGTTCTCCACCTTCTCCACTAGAGAGCGCTCCTATCAACAGTGTGAGTATGTGAAGGTCCTGCTTTAACCTGACAGTTCTGGGACAGCTTAAGTGAGATAGAGGAAAATGTAATAATACACAAGATATATGCAACATCAACACACTATTCCAGTGCTGAGGAGTCAGGTCTCTTCACCACCAACCCGTTCTTAAAGAAAACAATTTGTTTCTGCTTCATTAGCACAACAAATGTTCGGGAACATCTTTGGCTCCGGCCTCATTAGATCCAAACATCCGTACCTAGATTCAGACTAACAGTATTAGTAAAGGGCCATTACACACCGTATCTTCATCCTCCAGGATACGATAACAATTATCCAATTATCTGACCGGAACATTTGAGGAACATTTGAGGAACATGTGAGACGTTTTATGGAAGCGAAGAACTTGTGTGAGCACTCTGCTGTAAGGTCAGTATCTCGAGCTGAAGTTGAGGAAAGAGTGACGCCTGAGCCAAGCAGCGTAATCCACAGGCCCAATCATGTGGATGTAATTACAGTGCAGTGAAGCAGTCACTTCATTTGCTCATTTCCGAGGTATTGCGTGGTGCAGGCTACGTCACGGCTTCACAAATCCTGTGTGTTCATCGCCGATGTCGGCTCTGAGACGTCTAAGATGGTTTATCTGAAAAGTAATACGTCTTTTTACATAAGCTCTTTTTCAATCAAAATGAAAGATTAGCATGTCATTTGCATGTGTCAGAAATGATACTTTTCCCTTCAGTATGCCACCTAAGAGTTCACGCGTTTTTGAATAGAGATTCGGTGATTTTCGCAGTGGGCAATTCAAGACAAGGGGAGGGACGTGACAAAGGGAACGTTCAAACAAGAGAGCTCTTGTGTTGGGCAAACACCAGAAGCTGAGGGAGGCTCAGTAACCACCCATGCAGCTGTCTTCAGGCCTGTGCTGAAATTGGTCTAACATCCTCCCTCTTCCTGTAACTTTACCTTGATGTTTATAATGTTTGTGGCCGCGAGAAAGCCGATCCAGTTTTGCAGAGCTGGAAGAAGCACCCATGCACATTAAGATACAGCGGATGTAACATTTAAAGCGTTCTCTCGTATATGGTTATTCCACTGAGAGGATCACTTTTTCACCTATACTTGGAGGGGTTTTCACTCTTCGTGGAAAGGGAACAAGACAGTCTCTTGTCTCTAAATATTTGCTAGTGACATGCTCTCGCTCCTTGGTGGTTGGCAGGAATTGAGCGACTCTTGGTATCGGCTTAACGTTGGGCTTTTTTTAAAGCAGTGCAACAGAGAGGCGTCAAAAAGCGAGACCCTTTTAGCCCCATGTGGATTTAGAGGTCATTTAATTTATTTATTTTTTCCTCCATCTCATTCCAGTCACATTCGGGCCCCTCTCCCTGTTCCTGACCGAGTCAAAAGTCATTACCATGTCTGACTCTTTCAACCCCTTTTCAAAATGCAGCAAACTGGAGCCACGTAAAAGAAAATCATCAACCCTGAATTTCAATATATATATCCCTTGGTTACAAGTTCAGCAAGGTCAATACATGGCAGATCATATGCTCCTGCAGCCAAGACTCAAAGCAAGGTGGGTAAGGGCCAGAGCATCTGTGCTGCTAGACCTGAAGGATCTCCCTGAAGTCAGTGAGACAATTCCCCATCATGGCCTCATTCACCTTTTTCTTTTCCCTAGTTTTTACTTCACTACTTCACCACTTTTTAGTTTGCCTCCGTTCAAGCGCCTCAGCACTTTGGTGTAAACACAGATGTAGGATCCTTTGAGAAAACCTCGTCCATGCCCAGCAGCTCCAGATGGAAACCAGATGGAGGAGAATGACGGCGAGGGCAGCGGACTCAGGATATATCCCTTTTCCTCTGGGAAACTCCCTCCTACGCGTATTAACGTGTGAGTGAGAGCAAGCAGCATGGTTTTGGGGACATACATCTTTTTTTTATTAGAGCAACCTTTATTCGTTATTTCAAAAGCAATGAATTGAAAATCTTTTTTTTCTTCACATTTTACAACATGCATGTCAGAGTGCAGGTGAGATGGAGGTGCCGGACAGGCAGGGTGTCGTGGATTAACTCAGTTTGAACAGTTCAGACGAATGTGGCTTTTTTTTGAGTCGATAGCTAATATCATCCTTCTGGGCGTCTCTGTTTATTTTCCGTTGCCTTCTGTGGAGTGTTTGGCCTTCTTATCTCGTCTGCCAGTTGTTATTATTCCTTTTCCCTGACTAGAATAGAAGGGGAACAAACGTGTTTGTAAAGCAGCCAGTGCTTCACTAAAAGTCTGTGTCTGTGTTTATTCCTCCTACATATTTGCAGGAATGTGGAGAAAGTCTGTGCTGACCCATAAGTAGGTCACCCTGACCAGATAGGACCCGGGGGGCAGATACGGCGGTGTCGTAAAAGTGACCAGTAAATTCTGTCCAAGATTTCCTCTCTTTGGTTCGACAACAGACCAAAGCAGCAGGCTATTAGGATTAGGTGCTGTAATGTTTTTTTGTTTTTTTATAAAGCTGCAACTTAAGGCGTTCATTGCACAAGATCATTAATAATTGGTAATTTGATAAGAAGTGAAGGCAAGGCCTTCGTCAAGAACACGGAAGTCTTTGCCTCAAACTTAATGGACAAAAGTTAGAAAAACCACATAAATATGTTAAGGTTTATATAGTGTAAAAAGCAAATACTTTTGCATATCTTAAAGTATTCAAGAACACTTTACGGCAGTTTTTTTAAAATTGCAACTGGAATGCTTGAAAGAAAGAAATTGTATCAATAAAGATTGTAAAATAACTGCTAACTAACAAAGATTTTACCAGTAGCCCATTTAGTGTTTCCATGATCAACTATAATTTAGTATATATATATTCTTTACTCTGTGTAGAAAACACAGCGTTGGCCAAAATGAGAAACTCGATCCACGATTTGTTCCGTCAAGCTAAGTCTTGCTTTTCTCTCACATTCCTCGCGTCACACGTCGGAGATACATAACAGATAACCCGAAACTGTCTCGAGAGCTCCTTTAACAAACAGCTATGTGAAGGGAAATAATGCTCATAACTTCATTCGCAACCTGTTCCATGAGCTATAGTCTGACGCCGATATGGACGAGAGACGTGTAAAAATATAGAATTATTTATCAGAGTCTGGCTGAGTCAGATTCACATGAGCCTTTTGACGTGTTTCCTACACGAGGGATACGAGACATACAGGACTGCTTGATCTTGAGCAAAGCTGCCACCACGTGTTACACAAAAATACACCGTACATATAATACAATGCAATATCTGAGCACGTCTACGGCTCGAGATGGAAGTCGGGATACTTTTGTAGTGTGAATACAACAGCAAACAATTGTGCTTTTTGTACTTTACAAAACGTGACCTCGGTTTCCAGCGAGGGAACCGATGGATGAGAACGCTCGGCTGAAGAAGCTTTCTGTCTGATCGGGATTTGGCTCTGGTGAATTTCATCTTAGAACCATAGATTGCTTGTCTGTAATTTATTAATTTGTTATTGTATTATTCCTACTTTTCTGCCATTACATGTGTGAGCGCTACACTGTATGTTAGCACATATATATCTTTTTTTATTTTGATTAATTCCAGTAGCATATACTTTTCTTATTTTAACTGTCATGTTTTAGAAATGGTGTCTTTAAGTGGGCAATATTAACATGCCATGTGTCACGTGACCTTCTTGGTGATTTTCAACACCTGTGATTGCACTTTCCACCCTGATGTAGACGCGTTGGGTGTAAAGACGTTGGTTATCCGTGTATTAAAAATGGGTTTTGAACCCAGATGCTTTTCAGACTGCAAACCAACACCATGGCCTTCCACTAAAAGACATGTTTATTCCTCCTTAAAAGTATGACTTTTCTTTGCAGATTTGAGGTAATCAGTGGTTCCTAATCTTTTTTTCTTCTATTTTCATCATGAAAACAAAGCAGTGTTTATAGGTGACTGATTGTTGCATATGTCTTCAGGTTGTGACAAAGAGTGATTAAACATCTATTGTCGTTTAATCTTAGAAGCATAGAGTTAAGTCTGATAATGGTTTTTTTCTGCTTTTAATCATCTAGCGACCCCTTGTTTTTTTTTTACATGAACATCAAATTCAATCATTTACATGGACTTTTGCAAATATCGTGAAACAAACTATAAAGAAAATGGTGTAAACCCAGAATGAATGTGTTGCATTGTTTAAGCCTTATTGTCTTTAGGATTTAACAAAGGCGTAGTAATGCAACACAATGGTACAAACTTTAACAGCTTTAGCAGCTCTTTAGAAAAACAAGCAAATCTTTGTGGCCGGTGACAAGTTGAGCTGATCTTTTGTTTGTCTGAAAAACAAACCCTCTGGGCTGAGCTGCAGTCCGCTGACACAGGCCCTCGGTGTCTGGTGTCACGGCAGCGTGACGAGCCAGAGGGCATTCGGAGCATCAATACCTCGATATCGCTGCTGTCAAATAAAAAAAAAGGGCACTACATGACAAACACAGGTAATGATCAACTTAAGAAACAATTAATTCGCTCTTGCATTCCAAAGAGACTCTTTTTAAACTGGCCTGTCAGAAACATGCCTGGGTGTCGGCCTCCTGCGGGACTGAAAAGTGAAACCGTGGCGTGTTCAGAGCAGTTTGGACTTATTCTTGAAGCTAAGTGAATTAGCTGCTTGGATAGCTTGATCCTCCAGAGGATCTAGCCGGGGAAGGTCAAATTACATTTGTTTGATCGTTGTTCATGCAAGAACAGAACACTTAATAAAGACACCCTGGTCCTGCTTGCCTAAATTAATTACACACAGTTCAAAGCTTCCCTCTGCTTTTGAAGTAATTACATCTCAGAGCCAGACCACTGCAGAGAAGCGAGTGATTACCTTTTGATTTCTTCGCTCCCGCACGTCCCACACCGCCGTGATGCAAACAGCACGGCCAAATTAAGTTGTTTCTGGACATTTTGATACATTACGTTGTTTAACATAATCTTTTCGCTGTCGGTGCGCTTTGGAGAAAAAAACCGGGCAGAACTAAAGTTGTTTGAGACAGAAAAAGCTGAGGCGAGATATGCATCTTGTTAAATCTCGTTCCAGCCTGCTTCAAAGTGAACGGCAGATTACACCAAAGATATGTGCACATGAGATATACATGTTGGTTTTTTCCAGACTGAAAACATGGCTCACTCACTCAAGGTCTCTGTTGGCTCAACTCTTTCCACCAGAAAAGGGCCTCTTGTCCTCCTGATTACGGCCCGTCTTCCTATGACTTCACTGTGTTTTTGTAATGACGTTGACGCAAGTTGTCACAAGAAGATTAAAAACGCAAAGTTTCTGCGGCGTCAGTGCCGCGTGGATGTATTTGAACACGTCTGTTTCTTTACGTTCAAAAGAAGTTCACTTTCTGTCAGAGCAGCGTCAACAGTCAGACGGGCATATTCCAATGAAATGTCACTGCAGGTTTGTTTTTCAGGCTCAAACAGAAACGTCAACATTACTGTGGAGATCTCGATCGATTCCGGCTCTGACAAACTTTTTTGCTCTTCCTCTTTAGCTGTGAAACATCATAAGCGGTGCTCTTATAAACTGTGTTTTGTCATGTGCAGAACATCATGTTTGTCACCCAGCTAGCCTGTAATGCATCATGCAGTTTGCATGTAAACACATCTGTGCATGTCCCGGACTACAGAGGGACATTGTTAGGGGCTAATAACTGACCTGACGTTCACTCAGAGCAGCGTTCAGACATTTCATAACTCAAACTGGACTTTTCATCAGACATGAAGGTCTACCAAAGTGGGACTGAAGGGAAGAAGAAGAAAAAAAAATCCCCCCTCTTTTGATCTGTAACCTGATTTGTTGTGCTGCTGCATTCCCCGAATGTCTTTGCGATTTCACAGCGTCGTAGTGAGCGTGTATCTCAGCGCTACTGATAGATGGCTGGTTCCTTTGGGTGTCAACATGCCAGCGCTTCACGAGATGGACACAAAAGCACAAACATCTGGAAGTGTTTTAGGCAATGGGGTCAATCCACTCAGGGCCCTCAGGGGGCCTCCGACCAACTTGAAGCGACCACAGTTGCACTCACACACACACACACACGCACACGCAAACACACACACACACACACACACACACATAAGCCTGGATAAACTCAGATATATAAGACAACTGGAAAGATTAGGTCTATGTTTGAAACCTATGTTCCCACGCTCAATGTTCAGGATGTAACATGTATACAACTATGGTGCAATCTGTGATGAACCCCGTTAGTCAGCTTTTTTCACAGAAAGGAAGGAATAATGTCTCCTCTGTCTCACATGAGAAAACACCCTTTGCCAGACACACACAGGAGATCTCTAAGTCGCCATGACTGAACCCCGGCTCTCTCTCTCCCTCTTTCTCCTTTCTCTACTCGTCTCCCTCCCAGTCACCTCCTTGGCAGGTTACCAGCCCAGTGTCGCACAGTATTCTCCCAAAGCCCTGGCATGTCTGTCCACTTCAGTGTGTCATTATGGACCATTCAAGATTGCAAACTGTGGACACTTTCAAGTGAATTAAGCAATGAGAGTTTCAAACGCAAAAAGCAGCCGAGCGGTAAAAAGCAAAGAAAGCGCTGTGAGGGGGAAACCACAGAGATCTGAAGCTTTTCCTCTCGTCCTGGAGAGCGACACACCCTTGCTATGAGTCAGCCCTGTGCGTGGAGACAAATCTCACACTGCTTTGTAAAACAGGATCACTGGCAAAATGTTGAATACAGTGTCGATGCGGACGCAATTTACCCCTTGAGCAGGTTACGCTTCTTTTATTTGTGTGTTCCTCTGTTGACACAGCTCACAGGACAAACATTCAAACCACGAGTGTCACAAGAGTCCATTTATTACACATACTGTATGATTCATATACATATATATATATATATATATATATATATATAAAGTTATATACAATATAGTTACATACATACAAATATAAACGTCTACGCCAAGACTGGGCTCATCTGACTTTTAATTGGCCAACTGAAAAGGTGGATTTCCTTTAAAAACCACACAACCAGGACACTAAAGGCCTTCACAGATTGCTGACATTCAAAATCCCGAACATGCAGTCTTGAGGCTGATCGTCCACACAAACACCACAGGAATGCAGGAACGGTGAAGTTGCACATGGCAGCACAGTGCCGCCCGGTGTTTAAATACCAACGGACACTGGGCATCACTCAGTTCCCAATTATGAGAAAGTTGTCTTGTTCAACTTCAACTACCGGTCAGCGTGGTTTACTCCTGTTGGGTAATGTCAAAAGCAAACACAACACAGATCAGTGAGCACCATGCCGGAGGCTCCGTAGACCTAATTTGCAGTATGAAGGTTAACTGTGGACAAAGTGTCAAGTTTGGGCTGGTGGTCAGAGAACTAAATTCAAGTAATGAAATGGTCCTTTTGTGAGTGTAACAAGAAAAGATGGTTACAGACGTAACTGTAAGTTAGACCTCTGGTTCTTGGATTGTACAGATCGACATTTTTGGGATATATATATACGCACGTGTGCAATACAATAATATATAATACGCACATTAGCTTGCTTGGCGGGAGTTAAATAAGAAGATTGATACCACTCTCATGTCTGTATGAATCTACAGCCAGTAGATAAGTTCAGCATTAAGTTAACCAACAGGGACCGGGCTAAACTGTAGCATTACAACAACAACAACAGGTTGTGGTTACATGATGGACAACAACAAGACTCCAGGAAGTCTCTGCAAGGCCAAGAGATCCCCGTTTCCAGTCTCTGTGCTAAGCTAAGCTAAGCTAAGCTAACAGGCTGCTGGTTGCAGCGTCATATTGAACAAACAAACACGAGAATCCTCTCATTTAACTCTCGGCTAGAAATAGAGTTTCCCCAAAATGCCCAACTGTCCCTTTAAATCATTCCAATAAAGCGTCACATTCAAAGTCAAATAATAAATCATAGTGGTCAACAGTCAACTTCCGTGTGGATATTATGAGCAAAGCACACATGGTTTTGTATTGCGCTGGATGACGTTTAAGGTCATGAGTTTAAAAAAAACAAACATCGCAACTGGAATAAGTGCAAATAGCTCTTAATATGGTCCCACTTTAAACGATGTACATAACGCACCAACAATACTTCAACGTTTTGGATTTGTGAAAGGCTCTCTATCAGTTTAGGATACATGTGGAAGAAATTGATCCGCGCTGTGTGGAATGCTGTATTATTTGCCATCAGATTTTCTAAAAAGGTACGTTTCAAGAGTTCATGAAGTCTACTATAAACCTTTAAGACATACTCCAAAGGCACATCGTGGCACAGAGGTCATTGAGTGAAAGTAACATATAAAAAAAACAACGTTTTAAGTGTTTTGCATATCAAAGCAGACAAGGCACATCTCTGGTGTCAGGTATACTCTTTCAGAACTTGGTTGTGCGACCATGCTGGAAATCAAAAGTGTTTCTTATTGGTATCCGACGTCGGGAGAGTATTGTTGGGGGATTTGGTTTCCGAAACATCCAACCATCCGACAACCACTTCTGACGGCGTATACTGGCCCACTTAAGGAGCGGTCCGTTTCCAAACAGGCGCTGTTTCACAACACGATGCCCTCCACGTTACAGTTCAGCACCTCGTTGTGTTGGACCTGGCCCAGTTGCCGGTGGAACTGTCCCTGTTTCTGGGTCCTCCAGCAGTGGACGCTTTGTCCCAGTGTGATACTCTTAATACTGGGCAGATGGGTCAGCATGTTACTGGGCAAGGACGCCACACCGGAGCCAGACAAAATCAGCTCCTGCAGGGAGTCCAGTCCGCTGAAAACCGCCGGGCTCAGAGTCTTAAGCTCCGGGTTATTTGAGAGATCAAGAACTTGCAGGCCCTGGAGGCCCTTGAAGCTGTGCGGCTCGATCTCCTGCAGCTCATGGAGGCCGTTGATGGACAAATAAACCAGATCTTTCAGCTGAGCAAAAGCTCCCTCCTTGATCTGCGCGATGGGGTTAGCATCCAGATTGAGGTACCTCAGCGAAAGTCCCGCCAGCCTCGGTACGTGCAGCAGCCGGTTTGATGACAGATTTAGGCTCTGGATGTGTAGAACTCGTCCATGCAGAGTCGTGGAGACCAACACAAGCTTGTTATGAGACAGATCCACGCTGACAGGTTCGCCGTTAACTTTAGTAGCGAACACGTCCATGTCGAACTCTTGGAAGCGGTTGTGGCTGAGGTCCATTTCCACCAGAGGGAGGCCGGAGAAGCAGCTCGGGGAGAGGCTCTCCAGGTTGTTGTGGCTCAGATCCAGAGTCTCCAGGTAACGCAGCTTGGACAAAGCATTGGGTGTTACCTGAAAATATAAAAGGAAAGGGAGCGATAAAGAAAGAAGGAAAACATTTTAGGAGTTAAGCAGTGGCCATGTAATATTTTTGAGTTGAGGATACAGTGAAATAAAACCAGACAATGAGTGTTCACATGCATAAAATGCTAGCACAAGTAGAGAAGCCTTATCACCAGCAATGAAGGAAAAATACGCTTTGCCACCTCATTACGTTTAAATGGAGACGGTGTTAGTCAACAGATTCATATTTAGATAGGGAGCAAAATTAGCATTTATTTGGTGCCAAATTTCTGGACGCTCGACAAATCTAAATCCAACAGAAATCATAATGTCCCTAAAAAGTTCTCCACTTCGGAGCTGCTAACTTTTTCCTGTATTTATTTGGTGCTGGAGAGTCATATCAAGTGGGGTGTAGGAGCTTAGCTGCTTTCTACATCTATGAACACTGTAAATAAGAGCGATGAGAGTGAACCAAAACAATCAAGAAGCTCAGCAGTAAAGCTGGTGACACAATGTCTATACCAGTGGTTGTCAACCACTGTGCCGCGGCACACCAGTGTGCCGTGAGAGATCGTCAGGTGTGCCGTGGGAAAATGTCCAATTTCACTTAATTGGTCAAAAAAAAAAATTATTTAGTTGCCGCAAATGATTTTCCATTGTTGAGCGTCTGAGCTGCACTACAGTGGCTGGCAGAGTAATATAGAACAGGTCTGCACCTTGTTCTGCTATTAAACAAACTACACGGCCGTATGTTATTGATCTTATCTACACAGCATGTCATTTCTGGGTCGCGTCTACAACTCTGCTCTGTGTCGCGATGCGCTGCACTCAGGTGAGACACAGCGGAGAGAGAGAGAGAGAGAGAGAGACAGAGAGAGAGAGAGAGAGAGAGCAGCGAAAAATATGTGTTAAGCGAATAACATTCCGTTTTGTTTTGCAATAGCTTATTGTTTTCCACAATAAGCTATTTAGTTACTACTAAATAGCTTATTGTGGAAAACAATAAGCTATTTAGTAGTAACTAAATATTAGTTACTTTTTGCATAACTTTATTTTCATTTTTCTAACAAAGTGATCTGGTTTACTTGAAACACTGAATACTCTTCCATGCCAGTAGGTTGTGCATTAATGACCTACCATATATGCTGTATTATGCTACAATGTGACATTTTGTAACTTTTTAGGTTGTTGGTGTGCCGCGGGATTTTTTTATTGTACAAAATGTGCCACGGCTCAAAAAAGGTTGAAAAACACTGGTCTATACAACGTTAGCCAACAATGGCTCACGCTAGCAACAGGTTTGCGTGTGCAAAACATGTAAAACTGTTACTTTGAGAGTAAGAACTGTTTCAAGAAGCTTCATTACAGACTGAGAGGTCTTCACGAGCTCCTCCGAACACTGACCTTCGTTATCAGGTTGCTGCTCAGGTCCAAGCTGACGAGAGTGGTGTAGCCCGGACCGGCGAGCATGGTGTCACCGAGTGGGCCCATGGCGTTGGAGGACAGGTCGAGGTGGGCGGTGTCCAGCGGGATGGGGATGGGCATGGAGGTGTCGGGTCCCAACCCTCGGCAGTCCACCCTGGTGAGGCTGAAGCTGTCGAACAGGCCGAAGCTTTCCACCTCGCAGTGGCAGCCGTGGTGGCAGTTCTTGACGGCGCTGGACTGGACCGAGGCCAGCAGCGTCAGGCCGAGCCACAGGAGGAGTGCCATTGTACTCTGGAGAGGAACAAAAGCAATTATTTACATGTGAAAAATGTTTTAACATGCCACTCCCATAGAAGTTAGAACAGCTCTCTGTGTATCGTGGTCAAATAAGCTTTCAAGCTACAATCACCATCTGAGAAAAAGAAAAACACAACCTCTATGACCAGATCAGATGAGTACACCGTGTCCAAATTCCTTCAAAGAACACCTTGTTTCTGGTGTTAGAAATGAACAGGAACAGATCCTGCTCAAATGACATGGTATTTGTTAAGCTTCATGAAAAGACTTTTATTCGAGCTACTTGGGTAGCCCCAACGGGTGTGACCTAATTTCCTTGATCAAAGAGTTAATTTGCACTTTCTTAGTTTACTCACTCAAATTGAGCATGCATGGTTGTAAAAACCAATGGCTGTAAATCAAGGCCCTAAAAATATCTGTGTCCCGTCCTGAAAAGAAGAAAATATTAGACGTGCCCACTTCCTCTGAGCCTCAGACAAAAAAACTAATTCAGAAATAAAACTTTTTGGGATAAATATACTGCCTCTGAAACAATAACAAATGGGAAAGCTTCAACATTAAATAAATACATTGTACAAGAAGAAAAAAAGATCAGTAATTTGGAAGAAGATTTAGAAGTCAAATAAACGATTAAAAATGCAGCATGTGCAAACTTCTTATTTAAAACCAGAGAAAAACCTCTACCTTTTCTTTCAGGTGTTTCCGCGGCTGTTGCTGTTGTCCGTCTACGTGTGAATGAGAGCTGAAGGGAGCTCACCTAGTACAACTTTAGCGACGTGCACAATCACGCACAACACTGCTGGCATGAGTTAGAAAATTGGACAGAGGTTAAGAGTTGCGCAACAGGTAGAAAGAAACAGTCACGGTCGAGTGGCCCGGGCATGACACGGCAAAGTGTGTGTTAAAGACACAGCAACCAGGGTTTTACTGCTTATGTTTCTTTATGCTAAACGTTCAAAATTCACCCAAAATGCTTAAAAACTTTAAAAAGGAAAGGGAGGGTAAGCAGTTCTCACCGAAACACGTTGGTGCGATCTTGCAAGAAAAAGTGAAATAATAATCCTCCCTGATCCTCTGATGGACATTTGTTTTAAATTTGGGAAGGCGCACGGCTGCTATCAGGTATAACGGACAGGGGTTAGAGTTATGTATCTTTCCTTATGTAAGAGGATGAGGTTACAACACTGCATGGTACTTACGGGCGAACATATGCAGACTGATTACCGTGGCTCAAAGTCTACTTAGAGCTGATCACCTCTGTGCAGTGTTTCTCTGGTGTTGACCCCTGAACTCCCCGACTACTCCCGCTGACAGTGATTGATTTATAATGTTATCAACTGAATGGGTTTGTTCTCACGACTGTATTCGTGATATCAAACGTTTTTTTTTTTATATTTTACTGACGTGCATTTTTTTATTCTTCAAGAATAATATTGTTCTTTTCTTTTACATCTTTTATCTACGTTTGATATTAACAACGTATGAGTTTTTGTAAACTTTGTTACGAGTTCACTTTAGTGTGGATAATAAAAAAGTAACTATCTAAAGTTAATATCTAATGTTTTTTTTTATTTATTCTGCCCTCAGTGAAGGCTTGAGTCCTTTGCTGCAGGTTTTGACCAATCAGGAAGCTTTAAGACTTTAGTCAAATTGGGCTGATTAGACAAATCTTTCACTCGCTGAACAAAATTTAACAGGATTTCTTTTTCTGGTTGAGCGCTTCAGAAGTTAAACAGTCCACCCACGGGACAAACCACATAAAAAGGATAGAGGGGAAAACTTGATGAATGAATTCTCCATGTTTTTTACAGATATAATTATATATCCACTTATTTCTACAGCTAAACTCTAATTTTAAAGTCTACATATTACATCATTAGCCGTCATAAAAATAATTAAAGTAAGCCCCCTTTCGGCCCTCTCTGCAATTACAAGTTTTGTTTCACCTCGGGCAAACTGCAGTCCTCAAAAGGATCCGCCTTGTTGGGAGACCACAGGGCAGCCGTTTAGCAGACTAAACATGGGAAACTGCCAGTAAAACCAAGTGGTTATATACAATTTATTTTGTTCACGTCTACCGCACTGGTATTCAGCAGTTCGTCACCTCTGTGTGGTTTTTGAAGCCACAGCGGTCCGTCCCTCTTTCCCTACATCCTCTGCTCCATCTGTTGCTTTCTGCACCAGGTGTTCCTCTCGACCTTTCAGCAATAAATCTAACGGGCTCACGGCAAACTGCTGCCGGCGCTGCCTTCAAATCAGACACATTCTAACGACTGCATTTACCAAAAGGGCAACGGCAGCGAGAGCTGCGAACCCCTCCTGAGTGGACAATCGGCAAAGGCCTGTGAAATCACGCCCTCAACACCTTCTCGCTTTCTGGGGACTTTTCGCAGCTTTTCATCCTGGGATCCTGCTGTGCTCTGAGGGCCGTCAGCCATTAGTTGTTTTCTTTGTTTCCCCGGCCCTCCTGCAGCTGATGCATACTGCAGAGTACGCCTTTCATGGCACCATTTTGTCCTAAACTACATGCAGACTTTTTCCCAACGCTCTTGCCGTGATAATCCGGTTAGCGTGTGTGTGTTATCAGTGTAAGCACAATCATTCAATGTGTCAGAATCTGTAATAAAAGCACCACTTGTATTGCCCCATAAGCAATACACTTATCTAAATTCTTTTCACAGATAAGTTAGATTGGTTTTTCTTCCAGCAGGCTTTTCTTTATCTAAATTGATGCAAAACTGCACATTCAAAAGCAGGAGATGGAGTTAACGCACCAAAACTAATACCTACTTAGTTCTTCCATTCAAGTCATATATTTGCATCTTTGTCAAACGTCACTTTTAGCCCTAAATTTGTTTGGATTTATTCTTCGCGTCCACTCCGTCCCAGTTTAATCTTCAAGTTGAAGGCTGAAAACGGTATAGTTAGAAGATGAATGCCACAATAATCCTTTTAAGCCAAATTAATGCACACCACTGAGGAGGAGGCAGCGAGTTTGAATTAAATTGATCTTGCTAAAAGGGTTTTAAAACATTTAGGCAACACCGTGAGAGTAAATAAATAAACTCACAAGCGAGGACGCAGATCGATTTCATCAAAGCACATTTAGCAAAAGCAAGAAAAGACAGTATTACAGAAAAAAAGGTGACGAAATGTTCACTGTAGGATCAGCTAACCGCATGGCCAGAATATAATGACCACTTTTATCAACGAGACAGTGTAATGTAGTAGTTTAACTGGAGGCCAGGCTTTGGCAAAAAAGGTACATGAACTTACATGTTGTAATGCTGTGTGTTTAAGATAAGCCAGCAAATACCAGTTATGGGTGTATTCATATCATTTGACACGACAAAAATGCAGAAGTTTATATTATTACCATTAAAGAAAAGGGCCAAACCCTTAGTCTCAGTTTTTTTCCTAGTACTGTAGAATAGTTTTGAGGTACTTTCCATTGCAAGCTACTTTATACTTCTTCTCCACTACATTTCAGACGGTATATTGTTCATTACATTGATCAAACCACTTTAGTTCCAGGTTTTTTTGTGGATTAATTAAGATTCTACATAAAAAAAAAAATGTGATTAGTTAACTAAATCGGATGCATTGTTAACAGTATATGAAGTGGCTTCCCTTCCACCAGCTACAATTAAACATGATATTTATATAATCCATCAGTAATAACAATAATCCAAGAACATAAATATATCATGATATAACACAATGGCTGCAAAATAGTATAGTAGGCCCATATTGTCCTTCTCATACTTTGCAAAATGTTAAAATAAATATATACATATAGTTTTTTACATCACGGTATTGCGTGTGTATTTATTATTTTTGTATTTATTTACTTAAATCCTTCTTCACTGAAAACAGTGGTTGGAAGAAGGATTTAAGTAAATAAATACAAAAATAAACTATCCATCAATCACGTGTTGTATTCTAGAATCTTTCTCCTCCTACAACGCAAAAAAGTCGTCCCAACTGTGACATATGTGTGTGTGTGTGTGTGTGTGTCTGTCTGCGTGAACCACCGCCATCACGTTTCTTGCAGCCGTACGTGGCAAACCCCGGGAGGCAGCTGAGGACTCCGCTGCAGCCCTTTTTCGGATTAAAATACCCCCAAAAAGTAGGCTACCACATGTGCGCCTCTAAAATATCGTCAATAACTAACTTGCGACGTCCGCCCCGCCCCTTTCAGTTGTCAATCACAGCTCCACATGTCAACTGTGCGCGCGTGCATCATACGTTCACGAGAGTTTGCGCACCCCCGTAAACGAGGCACGCGCACGCCTGGTCAGCGCAGACGAGACACCAGAGGGCGGTTTCTCAAACACATGAAATCTGATCTGACCGTTTCTGTGTCCGAAACTTTTCGCTGCTTGATAGACGAAAGATTTAACGGTCACTTTGTGACAAAGTAGAAGATTTAAAAACAAAAACAGTAAACGGTCATACTTTTTCAAACTTTTCTCGTCAGTTAGAGTAACTTACGTTGGTGCCGTTCCGCCAGACAGTCAAGCTTTTTTGGCCGTTTTTTTTTTCTTCTTCTTCGTTTTTTTTCTTCACTTCACCGCTCCCATTTTCCAGACCCCCGCAGCGCGGCCGTGTCCCGGTGGTTTAATCGGTCCTGCTGGTCTACATGAGCTCTGCTGGATCCCTCTGCGTGTCTGCGCAATAAATAACTGCCAGCAGGCTGGAAACACTGGGACACACTCGTCTGTTCCCATCCCATAAAGTCCTGCCTGGCTTCGCCTCGGTTGTTTTTTTTCACCGTCAAGTCCGCCAGCGTTCAAAACAAGAGCACTTCCTGCCTGTAGCTTTTCAAAATAAAATACCCCATATAAAAGTTTGTGCTAAACATAATAATGTTATGTTCATGTCGTGTCACTTCTGGATTTCGCTGTGTTGCTAAAGGTGTTTTTTTCAATCCTGCAGATCAAATAACCTATAAAAGAGGGAAGGGTCATTACGTCACTGAATGTGGCCCACAACAGCTTGAAAGGCGTACGATCGTCTTAAAATTAAAGTCTATGCTGCTTTACAGTTTACAATGACCATAGACTACATCTCTCACAATGCATGTTGATTTTGTGACCCGCGAATGAAGGGCATCCTATC